>JANIJG010023623.1:0-10076 GCA_024611175.1 Megaceryle torquata
TTGCCCAGAGAGGTGGTGGAAGCCCCAGCCCTGGAAGTTTTTAGGGCCAGGCTGGATGGGGCTCTGAGCAACCTGATGTAATGGGAGGTGTCCCTGCCCATGGCAGGGGGTTGGAACTAGATGATCTTTTAAGGTCTCTTCCAACTCTATGATTGTATTATTCTAAATACAGTAGAAATCTGTATTTAAGTAGTCTGAAAACTCCGTATGAACACAAGCCATCCTTCTCTGCCCCACAAATGGGGACTCCCAACAGGAAAGTACTGCAGTAATCTCAAGATTGTTAAAATGTCACTGCTTTTAGAAAGTGCTCAACAGTAGATTCAAAAGTTTTGATAAAATATCATAATCCCAGTAACTAGTACAGAAACATATCAACTATAGTTGATAACTATAAACAGAAAAATAAGCTGCACCTATCAAATAGAAATAGATTCTATTTTATGCTGAATTATCCTTTTACCTTTGCAAATTGTAAATTTCTGTAACTTGCAATGAATCTCCCAGGGCATATAATTTAATGACACACACTCCTGTACAAAAGAGGACAATTTGGATTAAGTTTCAGCACTATTCTCTCCTTCTGCTTGACTATTCTCCTGGAGTGCACCACTGTATTGTAGCTGGAGTCTGGCTTGTTATTAGGAGAACTGCATCTGGAGAGTGCTAATTAGCTTGAAGTATCGACTGAAAGTGTTTTGTCATCTACATGCAACAAATTTGCCTATATAATTTGCCTATGACCTGCAGCCCGCAATCAAATATACCATTTTTCCAGCCATGTACTTAAATGTTAAGAAGATCTGTAAGACTGCAGGAATCAGAAACAGTCCCAGTCAGAACAGCTTTATCGTCCTTTTTTTGTAGCTTGAAAAATCCAACTTTGCTCCTCACCCTTAGGGAGAACGATACATTACACAGGGGTTATCTATAATCTACCTAACAGCTGTATGATTCATCCAGCCCACGTGAAAGCATTGAGCACCTCCCAAAGGAGCCCTGTTACTCTTTCTAGTAAACCCACTGCCCCTGCTTTCTCCCTCTGCCACCCCAAAAGACACCTGAAACCTATTTCCAGTTCCTGCAAGCTGGGGCTTTGAGTTTAGACACAATGCTCATCCTTCTTAGAAGTGCTCGTATCAAAGAGTGGTAAATGCTTCCAACCTCAGCAAGGCAAGAAGCAGCAGTAAACATATATTTCTTTTCACACAAGCATTATGTAGGCCAGTCACCAGATTTTTGAACTCCTAATACTTATCTTCAGCTTACTGTTAAAACAACTAATCTTTCCAAGCCTCCCAACTGCATGATTGTTGTGTGCACACAAGCGTAAGCCTTGAGCTTCTGAAATTTCCCTGTGGCTGCTCCTCCTTTCCTTCAAAACAGTATCAAGAGCTTCTATCCTATGCAGCCACGTGAGAGAAGAGCTCAGCAGGATCCCTGCTGCCGCCCTGATTAACCTCTCCTCTCCAAGAGGAGTAGAGAACAGCAGCAAAGCTGAGGATATTCTCACTCCCCAGCCAAGGCTAAAACATTCATCAGGACCAGAGTTTCTCCAACTAAGTACAGCTCTAACAGGGGCAAAGTCAAATTGCATCACAATTTCCCACCTGCCTTTTCATAAAGAAAGTCTGAGCCTGTGCCACTGAAATCAATCAGAATTTTATTATGGATTAAATTGGAAGATAACAGATGGCAAGAAGGGGAAAAGACAATAAAAAAGCCTGTATTTCTAAGCTATAGTTCTCATAGCCTAATTGCATTCCAGTCCATGTAAGTTGGTATTTTCAACAGTGCAACTAGTTGACCATAAAATGGGCACACTAAATTTATTCATGCATGTAGAGGGGAAAGATGGTTTATTTACATACATTTGAAAAAATGCACCTTTGCAAGGGGGGGTGGGGGGCGACTTAAAATGCAAGCAAATAACTTGTTTGTAGCAAAATATGATGCAGACAGTATTTGTCATTCTAACCTTTGTAACTTTAATAAATGGCACAAAGTGGGGTGGGGTTTTTTTTTGTATTGAAAAAAAAACCCACCTTCATTAACAACAACAACAACAAAAAAAAAAACCCCAAACCAACAAAGCCAAAACAAAACAAAACAAAAAAACACACCAAAAAAACCCAGCAAAACTTCTCAACACACTTTAGTGATTATAGAAGTAAAAAATGCCCAACCTACCATCAGCATCCACCCCCTGCCCTAAGGCTCACAGGTTCATTTCCCTGCAGGCTGGCACAGCTCACAGCTACAGCAGTTCTGCCCCATCCTGCCAGGGAGGGTGAGGCGCTGCACGCCACTACAGGTGATGTCCCCTTTCTCCTTCGAGCCAAGGCACCAGGTAGCAGCCTGCACAGCAACACGGGAGTTGGCGTGCCAGGGTGGGGTTAACAGTCCACCTTGCTCAATACGCTGTTTTATGCTCCACAGAGGCTATGGGAGAGCGTACCTGACAGAGAAGCTGCTCCATCATCTGCTGGCAAGCAGCTTATACCTGGGTCAGGAAATATGCTCCTTGTAAGAATGTAACAGGACTATTCTTGTTGATGGTGTAGATATAATTTAAAAAAATATATTATTATTAAACTGTTGATTACACGCTTCTCAGGTTGCAAAACACTGTCTTTTTTCTTTTACTTTTTCCTTACTAAGAGATGAGTAAAAGAAGGGGTTTTAAAAATCTACATTTAATACAAATCAGGATGGACCTTTTCTTCATTTTATTAAGCTTTGAGAAGTCTGGATACGTATTCTCTACGATGTGCCTATTTCAGGAATTTCTTTGTAATTGTAAGGCAAGAATTTATTATTTAACACCCAAGTTTTGTGAATAACACAAAACATGGAAAATTTATATTGCTTCTTTCCTTACACAGTCCACTTTGGTCACTAGCACACACACACACAAAATTTATCTTCAGTTGTTTAGACCTTCCCTCTCCCTTCAGAAACGTCCGATAATCTGGAAGACTGAAACACGCAAACATTTCCATAGTTTTGTGTTTACTACCAGACCCCACCGGCCACTCTGCTGCTCATTACTCTTCTTCCGAGGCTTAGGAGTGACTTTAAAGGAGGAAGTACAGCTTGCTGTCTCTAGCATCGCTCTTGCACCCTTCACAAATGCTTCACACTTCCAAGTCATTAGAAAGGGATTAGCCAACCCAGCGTCTAACACAGGCCGTTGTTTCCTTGACAGCCTAAAGAACCGCATCAAAAGCTCTCTGAGACGCTAAATCTGTAATCGGGTTCTCTTTCACCCCTTCACCACTAACGCGGCCAGACAGAAAGGGAGAGCCATCCCTGGATTTCTCCCCCCGCACGCTTTTTTTTACAGATACTTCAACCGGGCGCTGCCGCGAAGTAGTTCAGACAAGGCAGCCGGCTCCAGCCCTTGTCCCGGGAGCTCCTTCCGCCATTTCGCCTCCTGGCAGCGCCTACCCCCACACCGTGCCGCACGCCGAAGCGACTGGGCTCAGCCCCTCCAGCCTCCCCGCCACCAGACCGGTGCAAGACGCTCAAAGCCGGCCTCCCAGGCACGGGCCACTCCCCGGACCCGCCCGGGGCCTCAGGAGAGCTGTGCCGCACCGGGCGACGCGCCAGCCCGCCACTGCTCCCGCCGGCTCTCAGGAGGCGGCGGCAGCGGCAACATCCCTCCTCCCCCCGGCCCACAGCGGCTCCACGGCCGGTGCGCGACACCCTCTGCCACCTGCCGGCTCCGCCCGCCCAAGCGCGAGCCAACCACTCTCCCCGCACCCCAAGTTCGGCTTTCCCGGAAAGGTTCTCTTTCCGGTCCGCCACAGCTGTTCGCTTCCGGTTCCGTGCCCCCATCATGGCGGCGGCCCCTGCGCCGAGCGGGCTCTGATTGCTACAGAGCCCTTTCGGTGCCACCCCCGCTCCCTCCCTTCCCGGTGCTGGGGCACGCTCCTGTCTTCGGCCTTCCCTCTCCCTCTGTGCGGGGCGAGTCGGGCCGGGTGCCGGTGCGCCGGGAGCGCCGGCCGCTCCGAGCTGCTGAGCAGTTCCTTCCCGGGGCTGAGGCGCTGCCGCCGCCATGGCGCCGGTGCAGCTGGAGAGCAACCAGCTGGTGCCGGCCGGCGGGGGCCCTGCATCAGCCCCGGCCCCGCCGGCCCCCGGGACCGTGACAGCCGCCGCCAGCCCCGGCTACCGGCTCAGCACCCTCATCGACTTTCTCCTGCACCGGACCTACGCCGAGCTCACCGTGCTGGCCGACCTGTGAGTGCCCCAAATTCCCCTCGGCCCGCTCCCTTGTCTCTGTTTCCCTGCCCGAATGCCAGGGCCAGCAGTGCCACCTCACAGCATCCTGGGAGGGTGAGGAGGACTCACCAGGGATCTGTCCCGGACCACGTCGGGTGCTGGACTGGGAGGAGGTGGTTGCTCCTTTCCCTTCTCCCACCCCTGGGAAATATCCTGTTCCTGCAGGTTTCTTTCTGCATCGGGCTGTATTCAGGGTACTAGTGAATGCTGCAGAGTGATCCATCATAAAGAGAGAAGATGATTGTGAGGAGTGCAAAGCAGCAGAATACAAATTGTCTGGTTAAATGCTTAAGTTTGCCCCCAAGTTACTGTCAAAAATCCCAATTATAGTGTTCGTGCTGATAGCAAAGTACGTGAAACTGAAATGTGTGAAACTGAGATGATTTTGGATGCTGCAACTCCTTGAGCTACCTGTGTACTTTTAAAAATGCCATTGGATTCTTTGGGGGAAATAAAATCAGTTATTTACATTTAAATTATGATTTGCTGTGATGATGTTGTTGTGTTTGAAGTGGCAAAACAAAGGAAGTGTTTTGGGCCAAGAAAAATTTTCCTGAAAGCATTTGGACTCTGAATAAACCTGTTTCCCTTTTAGTTAGTATAAACTTAGAGGTTCTTGAGGGGAACCTGTATATTTTAAGAAGTGACATGCAGAATAAATGTAAAAAAAAAAAAGTTCATCTGCTAAGAATGCACACAGAGTTTTGGTTGACTTGGGGTTAAGAGTGTTCAAACTCTGGAAAAGATGAATTTTAGCTTGGTTTTGAAGAACTTCCAGAATGTCAGTCAGGAAGTCTATCCTGTATGCTTATGGTATGTGATGACAGTAGTTGACACCGTATGTGTTCTTGTAGGAGTATGTGCCACTGATGCCTTTTATTCTTGTATTAAGGTGCAGAACAGATCATTTTATTGAAGTACATAATTAAAATGGGTGTTATGAACAACACATTGGGAATGCTTTGGGCACTTTGGTTCACCAAATAGTTTATAAGCTATGGGATGTCCCATTCCAAAGCAGACTGAGCTAGATTTTTCCACTGTGTTTCCCCATAAAGTACAGATTTGGCTAGTAGAAAGCCTAGCTGGAAAGTATTTTCCTCCTTCCCTTCAGCAAAATGATTTCTTATTCTTTTACCAGCACCAGCCTAGTCCCATAATAATAATAATAAAAACCTTTTTGAAGGAGATACCTGTGATACCTATAAAACATTACAGAAATACAGTCCCCTCTCTGCAGTGGTATCTGTCACACAGGCCATTGGAAAAGTTTAGGAGAATGGCATTTCTCCACTTTTGCACTGATGAAAAAGGAAGGAGAAACTCATTTCAGGAGAGTCAGGAAACAGCCAATTTTAACGCCTGCTGCAGACGTTGTAGGATTTCTGCTATGAATTAATTAACTCTAGTCATGGATGCTTAGTGAGAGTCATCAGTTACAAAGCACAGGCAGTGGTACTGTGTGGCTTGCTAGATTAGGAGGAGTCTTGGAATTTCAGCACCCTTCATCAGGCTTTTAAATTAATTTGACCTGTTCCACCTTACCTTGTACAGAGTAGTGGCAGGTGCCCAATGGTGCTGCTGTACACCTGATTTTATGTTTTTCTCCTTAACTAGACCTGTCAAGCTACTGCCTTTATCAAACGTATCATTTCATTTTATTTAGGAAATGTGTACAATCACAGAATTTTGAAATGCTTTTTATGGGTATGTAGATGTTCTTCTTGTACTTAGTTGAAGGTTACTAACAAAATTTCTAGTAGTCTGAAATGGAATAGAACAATATATAATATACTTTTTTTTGTTGTTGTTAATACAGATTACCAAGAAAGACTGATATGGAGAGGTGAGTTACAGTAAAACAATCTGTAATGTGTGTTAAAATTTAGAACCCTGTTGAGGATCTTAAGATTAACATAGAACTGTTTAAATAAAGTATTTTTCTCCTGATTTTAGTTTTTATGCAAGAGAATAAATCTTATGTGTCTTGCTGTCACTACATAGTTTCAAGATTCTACTCGGCATCAATGGCAGTGTTAGTTTTTGTTGGGATTTTTTGTTGTTGGTTTTGTTGTTGTTTGGGTTTTCTTTTTCTATTGCACTGGTCAGTAATATACTGTTGCTGTTACAGTAGGTGAAATCTGTGAGAGGCATTTTTCTCTTCATGAATCTTGAAGCAATGAAGTGACAGTAAAACTGATATAGAGGAAACTGGAGAACCTAAATAGATCCTAGTTAGTGTTATAAAGAAACTTTTTGTTCAGAAAGAGCAGTTCAACAATGACAGCAAGGTGAAAACCTCTTCTCTGTGGGTGGGGTTTTTTTTTTTTCATGTTACCTGATCTTTTTTATTATGAGTATTGTTTTCTGCTTCTGTTCTATGTGATTTTGAAGTGTGAAGATTATCAGAGAACAAATGTAAGAGACCAGGTCTTTTCTTCTCCCCACCTCCTAAGTTGAGAGAACTTGATTTACTTTTTTGTTTCCTTGAATAAAATTTATGGAAGTTGTCAGATTTTTTTTTCCTTTATATGTATTGACGTAATAATTGACCTGATTTTCTTTGGAGCCATATAACAGCTGTGATATTCCTAAAAATGCTAATAAAGAATTCTGTGTACAAGGATGATCATTAATTTGGTTACCTCAAATCTTCCAAAACTCTTATAACGTGTTCTGGAGTTAATCCCATTTTCAGGGAATTGTATTCTGGGATGATTCCTTGTGCCCCTTTTCCTTCTGCATAATATCTTACGATGAGAAAAAAATCTGGGGTTTGGTAGTGGTTTGGGTTTGGGTTTTTTTTGTTGTGTTGGTTTTTTGGGGGTTTTATATGTGTTGGTTAGGTTTTTGTGTGGGTTTTGTTTTTGTTTGTTTTGTTCATTTTTTAATTATCACTCTATTTGCTGAGGAAATTACATTCAACTTGGGTTTAGATCTCCCTCGTACTGGTGGGGAGGCTTTTTCCATCTAGATGTTTAGCATTTCTTGGTAAAGCTGGAATCTGCTTTGTGGACCAGCAACTTAAGTGCCAGTGGATTGCACATAAAAGAAAATAAGAAGGCCTGTGAGGGTTACAAAGAATGTCCTGTAGTTGATATCCTGAAATTAAATGATCACATCCTTGTTAGCTTAGATTTACAGCTCTTCTTGAAATGACTTTCCAGCTCTTGGAGAAAATCTGTAAGGAATGTAGTTTAATTATCTGGATTATTATATTTTTCCTAACTTTGAAACCTGTCATGGCAGCAGTAGTTGGGCTTCAATCTTTGTTTCCTGAAGCTTGCCTAGGGACATGGCATACCTACTTTTGTGAAGATGTGATAGTATTATCCTCGAATAAAGTTCACATAAAATCTAAGTTCATTGCTACAGTGCCTAGCTAAAAGAGGCAATGGTAAGAAAAACTGATAGGAAATTATGCCTTGTAGTATAATATGGCTTTTCATTGTAAAAGGTCATTTATTGGTTATCAGTGCTGGGGATAAATAACTTTTGCAACAAGAAAGAAGTAGTTGGATTAAAAAATTTTAGTATTGTTGTGTAAAAATAATAGTTCTCAGTTCTGGGGGAAATCCAGGGACTTGCTTCCTGATAATGGAGACCTTTTCTACTCAGCATTCTTTATGTTTTCCTTTTTATCCTCCAATAAAGCATAATATGTGTGAAACTTTTATCTAAATACAGTACTGTCTGTGTAAAATTTAACTGGAACTTGGGTTAGAATGACTTTGCAAGGCCCTGTCTTCTGTTGGGAGAAAGTGGAAGGTAGAACCTTACACTTATATTCCTAAATGAACAGTTCCTGCTGAGAAGTATTGTCAAAATGCTTCCAAGAACTCTCTAAACATACTGTTTTCCTGACATTAGGCAATTTTCCTCCTGATTTTGCAGTAGTCGAAAAGACTGCTACTTCTCAAACTAGCAGCAAAGATCACAAGATTAAAATAAAAGCATTCAGAACCATTGTAAAAACATGTTATTCATGACTTCAACAACTGTGCAGTTACACACCTGATTTTTGTGAAACACTGAGTTCTATTCTAATCACAAAAATCCTGTTATTTCACTCCTTTTGTATATAATAATTTTGGTTGGAATGGTGCTTTGGCAATACCTAGTACAACTCTGCCTCAAGTAAAAAATAGTTTTAAAGTTGGCTCAGGTTGGTTAGGGTCATATCCAGTTGAGTTTTAAATAATGTCAGGGGTGGAAATCCTGCAGACTTCCTGAGCCACTTACTTCAGTCTTTGCCTCACTGTGCGTTTCTTTGTTTTCCTAATGTCTATCTAGTTTTTCACTGTTTTAGCTTGTGGCTGTTGTCCCTCAGCAGAAGCAAACACAGCTTCCTCAGCCCCTCCTTGTATGTCATGTGTTCCACTCCCTACAACACTTCTTTGTACAACAGTTTCTTTCTAGGCTAGGGATTATAAAACTGCACGTGGTTCTTCAGATGTAGTCTCACAAGAGCTAATTCAAGGTGAATAATCACCTTCCTTTACCTAGGCTGCACTGTTGCTAATACAGTGTTGCTAATGCCTGTCCACTAAGACCTCCAGGTCCACTCCTGCAGATCTGCTGCCCAGCTGCTGCTTCGGACCCAGCCTGTGCTGTTACATGAGATTGTTTGCTTCCAGATATAGAACTTCACATGTGGTTTTGCTGAACTTGGTGAGGTTTCAATCAACCAGTTCATCCAGCCACATGAGGTCCCTCTTTTTGTTCCCACCAGTTTGGCATGACATCTGAACTTCCAAAGAGTGTATTCCTTCACATCATGCGGGTTGATGGTGGAGGTATTGAATTGTATTTGCCTGGTATTCGCCCTTAAGGAACACCACCAGTAACCAGCATTAAAGAAACCCTACTGGTAACCAGTCACAGCCTTTTATTCCTGTCAGTCCAGCCAGTTTTTCACCTACCTTGCTGCTTACTGGTGCTGTATCTCACCAGCTTGGCTACAGGGATACTATGGGAAATCTTGTCAAAAGGTGTGCAAAAATCAATACAAATGCATCTTCTCTTCTCCCCTCAATCACAGAGATGTTCATCCTTTAGAAGGCAGTTGTGCTGATTGGGGATGGTTTGCCCCTTGCAAATCGGTTACGGCTGTCCCCAGGCTACTTTCATGTTTGTTACTTATCTGGATATAGCTTCTGGAAAGATTTGTTCTACATATTTTCTTCTTAACTGAGATTATGCCTGTAAGTCCCTATATTCTTCTTAGCCTTCTTGAAGTAGGGTATAATATTTGCCTTTTCCAGTCATCAAGGCCTTTTGATAGAGTGTGACTTTACAGTAGCATGAGTCAGCTCACTCAGCACCTTTGGATGCATCCCATCCAATCGACTTTTGTATGTTAGACTTGCTTAAGTGGTCCTTAACTTGATATTCTTCTACCATAGCTAATGCTTCACTCCCCTAAATTCAGCCTCTAGTCTGAAGGATCTGAAATCCCTGAGATCATAACTTAATAGTAAAGACTAAGTTAAAGAACATACGGAGTCATACCTTGGTCAGTGGAAAGCTTTTTCATGTGCTTTACTTTGCATTCATAGGCCTTATAAGTGTACTTTTCCCTTGAGTTTCATCCTCCTTGAATAAATTTTTTTGAGCAGCCCAGTGTAAGGTCCTGTATCTATAATTACGGACAAAGAAACACAGCAAAATTGGAAGACTTTGGGTTCTTAGAGAAGTAGAATCATAGAATTGCCAGGGTTGGAAGGGACCTTAAAGATCATCTAGTTCCAACACCCCTGCCATGGGCAGGGACACCTCCCACTAGATCAGGT
>JANIJG010023624.1:0-27625 GCA_024611175.1 Megaceryle torquata
TACATCTACTGGATTTCTTTGTTTTCTACTGAAGTAAGCTTTATACTTGGGAAGGGTGCTGTGTTGATAGCCCAGGAGAATTGAGTCCGCTGTTCATCCACAGGGTCATTTATTTCAAGCTACAGTGAGAGGCATAACCCGAGGGGTTGAAAAGGCAGTGTTAACTCTTGCCTACCATTTCCTTCAAAGCTGGGACTGCAAAGCATAAGAATGCTACTAGCTTTGTATGTATGGCTTGCAGAGAAGTCACCTTCTGTCCTCCAGAAAGGGATGAGGAGGAGGAGAACTGGATGGCTCCACTCAGAGTCTGCCCTTGTTCACACTCACTGCTGTCTGGGTTCATGCATTTACAACATCCATGTCATGCTTTAACTTTCCTCCTTGACTTCTTGTCATTGTTAGAAGTTAATCCATCTTTCCTTTTTCAAGTTCATTGAGAGCTTGGTTCAATCCACAGGACTTCTTCAGCCACCCCAGTCCCCAAGAAAAAAGGGATACAAACCAAAGTATTTCCTCAAGTGTTACTGAAAAGTGGTCAGCATAATCTGAAGCTGCTTCAGCTAACATCCACAATGGCTAATTAACTTATTTTATTGGTCTGTATTTATATTCATAAAGCCAATTTCCCCTTTGTAACGTAATGCTGCCTTAGTTCACCGAATTTGGTTCAGAGCACTGCCCTGAGAAGAGTTGCAAACTTGTCACAAATGCCCTGTGTTGACTCTAATGCTTTGTTATACACACACAAAAAAATCTTCTCTGAAATGAGAGTCTTTCAGAAAAGTAAAATGTCTAGTTCTCTATAAAACTGTTTCAAAATAGTTACTAAACTTTAACCATCTATAAAGCAAATTGTATATGTGACATTTCAGCACTGACTCAATCTGGCTATGTTTTCATGGTTATGCTTAAACAGTTCCCCTCTCACCCCTGTTCTCCTATTTACCACACAAACCTTAGTTTTACAAAGCTGCTGTTGTTTCCATGTACAATATGTTACCAACTTTTAAATTCATAATTCTGGTCTAACAAAAGCATTCCTTGCATTAAATCTTCAACACACTGATTCAAAGATTGACTAATTGACAATATTTTTAAGACTATCAAAACAGCACAGTTACTTTTCTCCAGTTCTTAACCACAGGAAAGCCGGTCTCCTCAGTACCACAGAGAAAGGTTAGAATTCAAGAGAAAAAAAAAAATCTAGTATAGTATAAAAATCTGTACATCATTATAATCAGTTTATTTTCCCAAATAGAAATATCCTCACAGCTTAACCACAGCTTTGGAAAAGGTACACAGAAAATTTCACACCAGGATGATAAATATGTCAATTTGTAAATCTGCTTATTGTTATGAGCATGACACCAATGGTAAAATAAGGAAAACTTCATCCTGGATACAAAAGACATCACAGCTGACTTTCAATTACTTTATCATGTGACTGGCTGCATTTACTCATACTATTCTCTTGGCTGTAAAGGAAGAAAAAGGAAAACAATTTTTTTTTTTTCTTTCAGATTTTTCTTTTATTTTTACCTTCCAGGAAAGGTCCAGTTAGAATCTAAAGGTAATCTCAAGTTTACAAACCATTTCCGCTGTATGTTAAGGCATTTATCAAAAGCAATCTATTACAGGTCAATTAAAGTGTAAATCTTCCATGTAAAATACAGCATAATAGTTTTTCGTGGACTACCAGGAAGATATGCCTTCAGGAACTTAGTGGATTCTGCACCAATGGCTCTGGCACAGACAAGTTTAATTGTGAACTAATTTATAAAAGGAAAGATTAATGATCATAATACAAATACAAGCAAATAACTGATAACATTACATAATGCCTTCAGAACATGGAAAGATGAATTCTGGGGGACCAGAAGCCAATTTGTTCTACCTTATTTCACTCAAAAAATAATTCCATCTCAGAGAGGAAGATGAAAGACTAGTGTCAATCATAACAACCGTGAAAAACCTTAGAACTACTTTGGTTTGGTGAAAACTCCCCTAAACCACATGTCTATTCTTTCAAAGAATTACAAATCCTATTCCAGACAAATTGTGCCTTTTTGATTCAGTACTATTTCAAGAATAGTATTTGTACCTTTCTCCCCACCATTTGCAGCATACTTGGTACTCAATATAGATCATTCCAAACTCAAACACTGCTTAAACTCAAAATGAACTCCTGTCAGAGAGGTGCCTTTAACTGATGCTGTAGGACTGCCCTGAGACCAAGAAGAGGGCACCTGCATATAAGACCAAGCTGAAGGGCTCCTTTTGCATCATTGCCAAGGCACTTACCTGAAGAACATTGCAGTCTGGAATCACTGTTCTGCCTGAAGGAAATATGAACTTAAGAAACACATATACCTTAAATTAATTTTTTACCTTGGTTTCAAATAAATGTATAAAAAAAAATTGAAAATACAGACAAATAAATACAATTTAATTCTTTTTTTCAAAGATGAAAAATGCTTTCCTTTAAATTAGTTCCGCAAGAATCAAATCACTCTGTATCATATTTAGCACTAGGTCATTTAAGCTACATTTTTGAAGAGATTAAAGTAAAACCTAAAGCATAAAAGAGGAGCTTTTTAAAAAGTTCAGGAAATATGTAATATGCTAAACACTACTTACAGATTCTCATGTCAGTTCTTCCTTTCCCAATTTCCTAACATACCCATGGCAAAGTCTAGGGACTACCAACATGGAAAAGAAATTGAAACTAAAAACTACTGCATCTTTAACAATCATGTTTTCCAGATAGAAAGATGGAATTGAATCAGTAACAAACTGAAGAGTTAAGACCAAGCAGAATATTTTTGCATAAAATAAGTAGGATTCACAGACCTCTGTTTGAAAAGCATTAATTATGAATCTTAATCAGGACTTCTTTTTACAGATCATGAAGGTAATAAATGTATCTCTCTTCTTGATACTAATTATATATTATGATCATCCTCTTTCCTTCTGTTTGTGGGTGGCAGTGAAATATGCCTAGCTTTTTTTCCTTGAAAAGTTCTTTTATATTATTTTACTGACTGACATATGTTTAATTTTTTTTTTTTTTTTAAACTTAATCCTTTGAAGCATGAATCAGACATTTCTCAATAATTAAGTGATAATATTTTCTTAATTTGATCTCAGTTCTGGCTCTGGCACAGATGGCACTGTGCCACCCACAGTTCTAGGAAGTATATTGGTCCTTAACTTCATTTGAACAGCCATAGAAATCCTATATTCATATGAACCTAATTTCAGGACACTGAAGAAAAGTCTTAGAAATACATAATAAAAAATAAGTACTAAGCTAGTACTCACGGTTAAAATATCACAGTACCAATACAGTTTGAAATATGCTTTATTTTGAGTGAAATCATCTGTTTAAGAATCATAGATTAAAAATTTGGACCAAGTGATGAAGGCTCATGGCAAATTCTCCCATTTTTTTTTAATGGCAGGGCAAGATTTTCAGAATAGGTGATAGTCCCAGAAGTGCCACTAAATTCCACTTCAAATATTGCAGATGAGATGTGCTGAGCCCCTTCTTTTAGTTAGGTAAAGGGTACTCTTGAATGATTTGAAAAGATACATACAGACATATTGGTAGTTTATGCCAATAAGAGCATCATTAGATGCACTATTCATCAATTACCTTGGTGATATCTTAAGTTCCCCAGCTATCAACAATAAGATATCTTTCCCTTTCATTGCGTATAATTCTTCCTTACCATTATCCTTAGTTTAACATCAGTAGAACCTAAGCAGTTTCTTTCTCTTTGATACATAGAACTTCTTCAACAATTTGCAGATTCTTGTTTAAAAACACTCTGCATCCTGAGAGTTTCTTTCTTCAACCTCTCCTGATCCATGATTATTCTTGTGGCTGTTGTGACAGCTTGATTTCAGGTGACTCATCAGCCAGCCGGATACAAAAATACTGCTTCTGAGGTAGCAGAGCAAGTACACAGCAATGAAATTCTCTGCATCAACTCAAATGCCTGTTTCTCTGACAGCCTGTCTTTTCTTCAGAGATGTCCTTATTCCCAGGTGGACTCCTGGCCTTCTAGAGACTTTTCCAGAGCTCTCCACTCCCACCTGAACAGAAGTGAGGGCAGGTCATCCTTCTGACTTGTCAAGTTATATCAGTAATCTCTACTCCTTCCCACTCTGTGCTCCCAAACAGAGAGGGGCTGGTAGGTGTCAGGATAAGGCCTTGGCATGGCACCTTGACATCCTTATGCAGCCACAGGAATCCACATCACTTACTTCCGAACTCCAAAGCAAAATTACCTTTTGCCTGCCCTAAGACCTGTTCCCAGAGGCCACCCTGACCTCTCTGGAGAGCCTTTTATAAAACAACTTTCTCAGAGCTGCATTTTCCTTCCTATTACTATCCCACAGTTCAGAGGCTGGGCAGAATCTTTCAGGGTTTTTCAGAGCTAGTAACTGTGGTTCTGAAAATCCTTCCTGAATTCCCAATATTAAGGGGAGTCATATATTGGAACAGGCTCTGAAGGGACAAACAGCCCCACTGCATTTTTTAAATACATTTCTTCACAGCTGCTTTGTTCAGACAAATTCTTTTTTTTTTTTATTATATTTTGATTCCTCCTGATCAGTAATCATCCATAACCACTCTTGCTTGAACTACTTCTCTGTTAATGTTTCTCAAAATATTTGAAATGGAAAAGAACATTCGAGATGCTGTCTGACAAAGAACGTATCTCATGATGATTTCATTTAAAGTAACCTCCAAAATGCATCACCATTTCAGCATGTGTTTTAGAAACCTTTATATTGCCATCTGAATATGGCAAAGGAGGTAGTTTTCAGAGGCATTCATATCTGCCACTAACTGTGCAAAGACACGAGTGCAGTAGTTTAAATTACTTGCTGAAATGAAGCAGAGAAATATTTGAATTGCCTTTGAGAAGTGTTTGACTAGTCCAGCCTCCAGAAACCTTTTCCTGTTTTTTTTGTTGTCAAGTGTTGGAAAGTGAAGTCACCATATAAACTATATACAGCTTCATCTGAAAGGTGAAAGAGGACTCAAATGGAATTCATAAATTATAGAATAATTTAGGTTAGAAGGGACCTTTAAAAGTCATCTGATCCAATGACCCCAGCTTGGTGTCACCTGCAAACTTGCTGAGGGTGCACTTGATCCCACTGTTCACTGTCTGTGAATTCTTCAAAAGAAATTGGCTTTGCAAAGTTTTAACATTAAGAACTGTGATAAGATGTAGACAAAACCATCTGAATGTTTATGCTTCCATTTGAACTGAACTATAACTAGTTATTTGGTTGACTGTGCTTTTAAAATATATAACTCTTTGATTACAGTTGATTGTACTGAAAAGTGAAAAAACTCATTGCAATTAAATTAGCATATACACATTTGATGCTTTTGGCAGATTCAAGCACATATTCTGAAGAAGCTGGTAAAGAACTTATTTCCCTTAATGGTCTTCAGAAATCACAGCATGGAAAATTTGCCTGCATTTGGCAATGGTATGAAAGACATAACAGACTTGCTCCTAAAAAACTCATATATGCCCAAACCATCCATCTAAGTTTTCCAAATATATTAGCTATTCTAATACCTCTGTATTCAAATCCTGTTTTACTTTTGTCCTTAAAATCTATAATCACATGCGTATTTACTCCCTAAACCAAACTTAAGGCAATACTTTGAGATATGCTACTTTCAGAGGTTTGTAGAGTTGGTGGAATTCAGTCTTAATGCACCCAGTACTGGCTGTGTTGTGAGAAATGTCTCTGACCTGAAAATGACTCTCTGGTGAGAGTTTAATTCAAATAACTAAATTCCAAACTTTCAGCTTTTACAGAATTGCATTTTCTGTCAGAAGAAAACAACACTTCAGTGAAACAAAATCTTTATGTGGTCTGCTTTAAAAAGTTGGCCCAATCAGCCTTGTACTGAAAATATTTTGAAGAAGCTGATGGAAGTCATTTCCATACATCCCCTATGGTGTCACCACTAATATAAGCATAACTCATTTAAGATTTCTAAATGCATTTACATGTACCTTCCCATCCTCTCTGAAGATCTAAAACAGGCTTATGAATTAGAAGATAGATTTGTTTATTTATTTATATTATTAATTATTGACCAAGCTTAGATATGTTATGGGAAAAAATCTTATAAATAAAAAGGGAAAGGCCTGTTAGTCATTGCTGAAGTGATTAGAGACCTATAATTTTCTCTGAAAATACTGCTGAGTCCTGAAAATTAAGTAAATCACATATCTAAGGATTGATACCTGAAATGGTCTTCATTATTCATATTTGCCAAAACACTGATATTTAAATTACTATATCTGGAAGGGTGTTGTAGAAAAGGATTGGAACAAACTTTCCTGACACTATTTTCTGATTTGCTATCAGTTTGAAAGATGGAGTTTTATGATAGATGGGTTTTTAATCTAATCCAGAATAGCTGTAATTCAACAATATTGAAATTCTGCAGTCAAGTCATGGGACAGCCATGTGACTTCAGTGTCCAATCACACATTGGAAGGACAGTGAAATTGACAGTGCTCTATACTTTGAATGCTAATATTCCATTTGAGATCCACTGTTTTTTTCTGAAACAGTTCTGAAGTTTATGGTCATAGATAAGATTTAAGCAATTAATTCATAAAAGCTGCAGTACTTCTCTAATTGTTAACAAATTTCTGTATTTGTTAGAAAATTTGTTAATGGTGAGTTATTTGACCAGGGGAAAAATTTCTTTTGTTTGTTTGTTTATGTTCTGTTTTGCTTTTATCCCTACATTACACCACAGATACAATATTTACTAGTAGAAGTCTCCACAAAAAATCATTACAATGAGAAACTGATGCAAGTAGGCACTACTTATGATATCCAGGTCATATACAAACTCCTGGTCTCTATTAACATAAGTATTGACATAGCGATAAACCTGAAACAAATAAAATAGCAAAATGAGGTTAGCAGGATAGTAGCTACATAAACCTTCCTCAGCACTTTTTCTTGCTGCTATTCCAAGCGGAGTTATAAACAGTCTATTGCCTGCCATCTTCTTCAGCTCCAGAAAGCAGACTACTATGGCCCTACTTAGTGAATTAAAGTAGACACCAGTAAAGATACAAAACACACATATACTACCCTTGAGACAAGCCTTCAGAAATAAGGCAATGGCTTTAAGATCTAGGAAAAAGTGCCTGAAGGGACCTCATCTCACCAATTTGAAAAGATGCTTCTCTGAAGACTAATTCTGGGGCATTTCACAAGTAGATTTCATGCACAAATGCCCCTTCAGTGATATCACTGCAGGTGAAAGTTGTCTTGATTCATTATACAAAATCTTTCCAAGACACATCAATGCTTATGTTAGGAGGTAAAATGCCAAACTGCTGGTCTCTATTGTTTAGTTATCTAGCTAACAGAGAGCAGAAACACTTTCTATCTTCCGTATTACTGAATCTATTGCTACTCAGTGGTGACTTGGGGCATGATGGGGTTGCCCACTAGATGCACTTTGGATATCATTTGTAGTGCCTACTTACATCAGCTTCTCATTTTAAAGATTTTGAGGACAGGTGAAGTGAAGCAAAGGGCTGTTACAAAGTGAACCTTTATTATTATTTATTAAAAGCATAAAAGCTTATTGCCTCCTTACATTGTTTTTATTTGGACCCCCAAATTCCAAATTTTTCTCTGAAAATCCCTTTTCAATGAGCGTTGAAGTCATTAACTTTTTGTTAAGATGCATTTTAGCATCTAGGAAACTAGTGGGAGAAAACCTCTGTAGGGAAACATTTTCTTCTTAGAAGGATTTTGTCATTCACTGCAGTCCAATTTGAAATCTGCAATCCAGCACCCATCCGAGTAATTTCAAATGAGCAACTGCTATTTCACTGTAATTGGTGTGGCAATAAAATATCAGTCATGACTCAAGCAGTTTAGGCTTGCATAACAAAATAGGAGTAAAGCTCTACAAGACTTTTGCTTGTCATCTGAACAGGCTACATTGCTTATCCTAAGGGCAACAGATTGTATGGGATTGCTAGAGATCCTTCCATTTTTGTCCATGTGTCAGATGACAGCATTGAACAGGATGATGTAAAGTCAATCATGCTTTATGTGCATCATTCGCTGGGAGCACACACAGCAGTAGTTTTAGACAGCACACAGATCCATTTCTTGTCTGGGGCAAGTTATAAACTTATAATGTTCATAGCGATTCAGACTGTAGATCCATCTAAGGTGGAATTACCAAAAGAGACAGTTCTAAAGGCTGTTTAGGTGACATTGAGGTGTTTAGGCTGTTTAGGTCAAACTGACAGCATGGCTAAACTTGGAGTTCAGGCATGGTCTCATGCATCAAACTTGCACAGTGAAAACATCTTTTGCAGTTGTGTAATCATATGCAGCAGAACGATTCATTTGTTTGATGGTTAATGTGGAAGCTGAGACCTGGAAATTCAGACTATTCTTGGTGCTGTAGAAACAATACAATTGATAAGAGACACGTATTCTAAAAAGCTGAAAGACTAACATTTTCCTGGAAAACAGAATTGTGGCTGTAGAGCATAAGCTCTGCAACAGAAATTATTCAGACTACATTTCCTCAGAATGATTGATTTCTGCAGGCAAAGCACAATGGAGGATACAGGAAGACTTCTTTTAGTGAAGCACACTGGTTGTTCAATCATGGAAAGGAACTAATGGCATTGAAGGGTCTAGGACACAGGAAAAAAACACTACAGCTGAGGGCAAAAATAAATCTAGTGGTGTATCTGGATCATAAACAAGAATCAGAACCCAAAGGCAGATGGTAAATTAATGCTCTTTACTCAGAGTGTTTGGAAGGAAAGAAATTCCTTCAGCCACACTTGTGGGCAACAGCATGATTTGTTCTTTTCATGACCATGCAAAGCTGAGTTATTCTGGAGTAGTGATTTCAGTATCCTTATGAGGAACCATTGGAATCAAAATGAGCTCAAGTTATTCCAGTGAACTTTGCTGGATAGAGCACATTAATAGCAGTCCTGAGTAAGGTGGCACTGTTTATGTCAAGTTGTTCTCTTTTGATTTTACAAGAAACAACTCTCAATGAAAAGATATGACGATGTGACTATTCAGTTTTTTTAGGTAGTAGTATACTCCATAGGTCATTTTCCATTTGTTTTAAACTACAGTTTCTTCTTCATTAGCATTTGAAGCATTCGATGTTCCCAAAGTATTCCAAACTGTACACTGGAAAAGTTGTATATACTTAAAATGTAATACATGTAGATTTAAGAGGGTTTTCTTATATTAATCAGATCAGACCTTATATATAGTCATAACTGTTGTAAACATTAATGTTTTCTAAGAAGCACAAATAACAACAACAACAAATAAATAAGAAAATCTAACAAGGTGAATCAGATGCTCTGTCAGACCAACAATGTATCAAGAAGTATTT
The DNA here is from genome assembly GCA_024611175.1 of Megaceryle torquata. Classification (NCBI taxonomy): domain Eukaryota; kingdom Metazoa; phylum Chordata; class Aves; order Coraciiformes; family Cerylidae; genus Megaceryle; species Megaceryle torquata. The sequence goes on from JANIJG010023624.1 coordinate 9,461, forward strand.
CCAAATATTAATTCCAGTGTCAGTAAAACTTACCGGCAACTTAACTGGTACAAAACCATTTAATATGAAAACAAGCAAGATTAAAAGAGAATATAAATGACCTTTGTCACATTCATCACTGAATTTCAGAAAGCTGGTAATCAAACATCACATCAAATAATCCTTAGATATAGGGCTGAGGAGAAGTAGAATCATAGAATTGTTTTGGCTGGAAGAGACCTTCAAGATCATCAAGTCCAACCTTATTCCTAGCCCTATCAAAACTACTAAATCATGTCCCTAAACACAACATCTACCTGGCTTTTAAACATCTCCAAAGATGGTGACTGCACCACCTCCCTGGGCAGGCTATTCCAATGCCTGACAACCCTTCCAGTAAAGAAATTCTTCCAGTCTGAACCTCCCCTGGTTCAACTTCATGCCATTTCTTCTTGTTCTATTGCTTGTCACTAGGGAGAACAGATCAACTCCCATCTCACTACAACTTCCCTTCAGGTACAGAGCAGTAAGGTCTCCTCTCAGCTTTCTTTTCTCAAGGCTAAACAGCCCCAGATCCTTCAGCCTTTCCTCATAAGACATATGCTCCAAACTCTTTACTAGCTTAGTAGCCCACCTCTGTACCCTCTCCAGCACCTCAATATCCTTCCTGTAGAGAGGGGCCCAAAACTGGACACAGTATTTGAGGCACAGCCTCACCAAAGCAGAGTACAGAGGAATGATCACCTCCTTGCTCCTGCTGACTACAGGCCAGGATGCTGCTGGCCTTCTTGGCCCAATGGGCACACTGTTGGCTCATGTTCATCTTGCTGTCAGTCAACACCCCCAGGTTCTTCTCTGCCTGGCAGCTCTCCAGCCATGCCTCCCCAAGCCTGTAGCACTGCTGGGGATTATTGTGGTCAAAGCTCAGGACCTGGCATTTGGCATTATTGAAACTCATGGAATTGGCCTTGCCCCAGTAATCCAGCCTACCTAGGTCCCTCTGTAGAGCTTCCCTACCCTCAAGCAGATCAACACTTCCACCCAGCTTGGTGGCATCTGCAAGCTTACTAAGGGTGCACTTTATGCCGTTATCCAAATCCTTGATGAAGATGTTAAACAGGAGTGGCCCCAGTACTTAGCCCCAGGGGACATCACTCGTGCCTGGCCACCAACTGGATTTAACTCCGTTGACTACAACTCTTTGGACTCGTCCATCTAACCAGATTTTTACCCAGGAAAACGCATGCCCATCCAAGCCAAGAGCAGTCAATTTCTCCATTAGAACACTGTGGGGAAACACTGTCAAATGTCTTACTAAAGTCAACATAGACAACATCCACAGCCTTATCTTCATCCAACAAGAAGGTCACCCTGTCATAGAAGATCAGATTTGTTAAACAGGACCTGCACTTCATAAACCCATGCTGACTGGGACCTGGTTGTCCTGCATGTGTTGCATAATGGGACCCAAGATGATCTGCTCCATCAGCTTCCCTGCTAGTAGGTATACTTTAGATTTATTGTGTAGCTCACTAAGGGAGTGGCAGCTGCAACCTTTAAAAAAACAGCATAAACCTTTTGCTGATGCTGTATATAGACAGGGGTTTTTTTCTGTCCTGCTCAAATCACTGTTTGTTTCATTACTTTTGATCCTGAGGTAAACTATTGAGGTATAATCAGTGTCATTGACCCCTGTTTGATTAACTCTATTCTTCAGTGGTCTCTGAGGTTAATACCAGTTTTATTACCCTTTTACTGGATAACTTTATTGAGTGTCATGGTGCAGCACTAAACGGTGTTGACTGAAAGAAACACCACCTGCAATAGTCTATATGGAAACAGAACTCCAGAGGATTTGCAGAAACCTGCTTACATTTCTTCAAATTATTCAGGAAAAAAGAACAATTACAGAATATCCCTACGGAGGGAGTCTTGTGACTGTCAAACAGAAAGAGATAACGGTGTCTGCTCAGGTGTTATTAACAAAAACATACCCTACTATTTAATATGCTGCAGTCCTCATACTTGTTTTTATTTCTAATGCAAATTGATACAAATTCTTTCCTGACACATTAAAACTTACTCACCTTCAATATTGCGGAGGCCAAATAGGAACACCAGTATGCTACTGTGTCACCACTTGTTTTGAAGCACTGAGCTTCCCAAGAAATTAGAGCAATAATTCAGTGTCAGGGCCCTTCCCAAAGCCATTTTGAAGCCCAACAATCAGAAGACGTGAGTTCCTACCTACCATTACAGCATGACATGAGCCATAAGCCATATGCAAGCAATTTCTGAAATTAAGGTATTTTTTATAAAAAAGTCCACACAACTATAGGTTTTTGCCATTGACACAGCACACAAAACTGGAAGAATGCACACTGAATTGTGAAAACATACATTCACATTAGTATAAACATTCATATTAACATGGTAGTCACAGGGGTTACTGGAAACCAAAGTCGGAGGGAAGGAGAGGAAGAGGATATTGCAAGGGTAATTTAATATAGAGGAAGTGACAGAAAAACAGAATCACAGAATGTTAGGGGTTGGAAAGGACCTCTGGAAATCATCTAGTCCAACCCCACTGCCAAAGCAGCTTCTCCTAGATCTCATTGCCCAGGATTGTGTCCTGGAGGGTTTTGAAAGTCTTCAGAGAAGGAGACTCCACCACCTTTCTGGGCAGCCTGTTCTAATGCTCCATCACCCCCACAGGATAGTTTTTCCTTATGTTGAAGTGGAATACCATGTGTTCCAGTTTGTGCCCATTGGCCCTTATCATACCACTGACAAGAGTCTGGCCCCATCCTTTTGACACATGCCCTTTAGGTATTGATCACCACTGAGAAGCTCCCCTCCGTCTTCTCCAGGCTAAACAGCCCCAGGTCTCTCAACCCTTTTTCATAAGAGAGATGTTTCTGTCCCCTAAATATCTTTGTAGCCCTCCATTGGACTCTCTCCAGTAGTTCACTGTTCCTCTTGAAGGGGAAAGACCAGAACTGGACACAATACTCCAGCTGTGGCCTCTCTAGGGAAGGACATCCCTTGAGCTACTGACCACATTTTTAGTCATAGAATGGCTTGGGTTGGAAGGGACTATTCTAGCTCATTAAGGAATAGTATCATAAATCAGCTCTGTTACATCAGTATGTTCCTAGTTGATGTGTGAAATGTATTTAATCTAGCAAATTGCACAGGAGTAAAGGGTGGTAATGCAGATTAGCACCTAAATGTTTCTTACCGTACTAGAACATGTGGTATTTGCTAAATATGTTAATCTCAGTAAAGTGAGTGAGAGGCAAAAAGAGAAAGAAAAGAAAGTCACCCACTAATGAGCTACATCCTTCTTTATTAAAGGTACAAAGTGGGACTCCATCTGGCTCATGCAAGTAGCCAAAGAGCCAACAATTTGCTTTTGCAAGTCTTCACTGTCTGAAGTACGGGGCAACACCATAACAGACAGGCAGCTCCATTTAGGCTGACAGCAGCTCATCATGCTTTGCTAAATTACATTTCTTCCCTTAACAGCAATAGAACTAGCCAGCAGCCTGCACATCTGACATAGCTAGCTCAGTGGGATCACCATTTTTAGAGTGGGAAAGTGCACTTGAAGTGTATTAGCAAGTGCTTGAACACCTGCTCCTTACATTCTTTTTTTTCTATCTTTGTGCACATTCAACTGAAAAGAGCAGATTCAGGAGCCTGAACTTCACTTTCAAAACCAGGGTTTTTTTCTAACCTCTGTATATAGTCCAACTACTTTAAAGTTACAATGTACTGAATAAACAAAACAAGCCTTGGGCACAAAAGCATAACGCAGGTGCATATTACTCACATATGTATTGGCACATTTATATAAAACATATCAGCATGTATATGCACATATGCTACTACTATCAAACTTGTTGCTTCAGGAACTATTAAAACTCTTTGCAAAGAGCAGAGAAGTAACCAAAGTGACAGAGAAGTCTTAAAACATCACATCATTTAAAACAGTCTTGTAACATTTACCTTTTTAACCTTTAACCTATTTAAAATTTACCTTTTTTGATAGTACTGTAAAACATTTCTTACCTTGCCTGACAATTATGTACTACTACATATACATTTATATAATTATAATTTTGAGGTTTAAGTAGAAAGGAAACTATCCATTTCTTACAAAGTACTGAAGCCAGTAGAAGAGCAATATGCAGAAGCAGCACTCTCAGCAAAAGGCTTTAAGTGCACTAAACTCAGATAGTCAATGTATTTTGAACACTCTAGCTTATAATAAAAGCTCTACAAGAAAAGCATACTTGTCATGCATGAAAAAATAAGACAAAACAAGTCTTCAGATTTTCTTTTTACAGAGTAGAAACATCATCACCAAAAATACAGAGATTCAAGATATAACAAGCTTCTCTAACATCTCCCTCTAACTTCACCCTTAAGAGAAAAGAACAGACAAAAAAAAGCTTCAGCTTCCTCTGGCTTTTATAGTGCTATACTTGCTATACCTATAGTCCCTACATGCTGCATCATGCTGGCTGGATGTGTTGGAGCCCTGAGGGTGCTGATTACCTTAACAGCCCTAAGCAGCTCCACCTGATTTTTCTCCACACCCACAGACCTGAGGTGCCAGTTAAGCTTATCCTGGGGGCTTCAGGTTGAGATTGTTATAATAGTTTTGCTTCTGTTCTTGCTTTCATTGCTTAGGGTGCTCTGTCATAGGATGTTGTCTCTTGCTCAGGCTTTGCTTTCAAGGTAAGAGACTGCACTTTATTTTCAATTATTTTTACTAAAGGAAACCTTTAAATCTAGAAAAGATTGACTTTAATGAATTAACTTAAATTGTTTGAGAGGGAGAGGAATACACTGCTGCAAAATAGAGGAAAATATGATGTTGCTCTCTACCTATGAAGCTCAGTTACGTTTGAATTTGTTGTTATGTACTTGACTCAGAATAGGTATTTTTCACTGCTTGACTTTAATAATAGGATTTTTGAAGTCTTGTTTTTCTGAGGCCTCTCTGAGAAGGAACTGAACAGGGTTTCTGTTATCTTCTAAGGCTACTTGTTCTCCAGTAGTCTTTGATTGCACTAGTCTGCCATTGTAACTGGAAGCTGATGTAATTTACAGGTAGTCTTGAGTTTGCTTGCCTTTTGACCTAGGCTGGTAGCTTGGTTAAGATTTCAAAATAATGTTGCTTCTTGACTTTATGGTTATCACTATCTTATGATCAGAAGAGGCTAGTTAAAGGGAAGCAAAAGAGTTTAGTTTCTGGTAAAAGTAGGGATGCTACTGATTCAGCAAAAAATTGCATTTTTGGTGTGGAAAGGATTTCAAGTGCTGTAGCAAAACTTGTGGTGTGTGCTTTGGGCATCAGGGTTATAGCTGTACTGTACTTATAAGAAGTTATAGTATAGTCTGGTTTGTACATCACTTACTATTTTGGAAAATAAGTGGATTCTATTCTGCAATTATTACCAGCTTTTAGAAAAGCTAATTTTGAATCTTGTGATTCAAAGTGAGTATGCCTGATTATGGGAGCTACTGACAACCACTGCTGCTGTGCCAGGTGTTCCCTACACATGTGCACCTGGCAGTTTGTATAGCTAAGATACAGAATAAATAAATATGTCAGAGTGTTAAACTACTGTTTATTTTGGCATACAAAGTTGAAAGGTCATTGGTGCATTAGGTAGTCATATGGTATCCAAGTAGTATCAATTTTGAGACAGTGTCTTATCCTAATTTTTCTTAGGGGAACTATGGCACCAAGTGCTAGTACCAGGGACAAATTAAAAAAAAAAAAAATCACTTCCTACAGAGATCAAACTTTAGATCTGATGATAGAAAGGGAGACCTGGGAACTGAGAGCATACTCCAAGATGGCTTGGTATGTACAAAATTAGGTGGTGGACAATGTGAGGCAAGGTAGCTGTATTCACTATAAACATAGCTTGCAAATAACAAAAGTTGTTAGAAACAGTCTGGAGGAAAAAAAAAAAAAAGAGTATATTATTGAGTGATTAAAGATCAGAAAAGGTTGAATCAATGGATGCCTACACTGTATTACCAAGGAGTCTAGGTATCTCTTTCTCATCTTTGGTGCCCAGGAATCAAAGGATACAAAAAGATACTGGGGGGGAATGGGTGGGAACGGGGAACCCCAAGCCACCAAATACCACATCCATGTATTTGGGACTAGGTGGTAGGGAGTGTTTTGTTTTACTGGGACATGTTATTTCCTGGCATAGGGCTACTCAGTGCATCACTTTTTATTTTATATGCGAGCACAAATGCTAGTTATCTTGACATACTTATTTTCTCAGGCAAAGCTCCAATGGGGTATAAAGAATTGCCCTTCCATCACCTTTCCCTGAACTGAACCCTTTTAATAATCCAGCTCGGATAAATTGTAAGTCAACAGCTTGTATTTTCTTCCTTTGGCTTAGTTTTTAACTTGGCTCCAATCTTGTGCTTTCTGCTGGCCTTGTGGTCTGTAGAGTGTGATCGAGAATCAGTTTATTGGAGAGGAGGACACAAGTCCAGAGATGTTTCCAGGCTGCTACTTTACTCGATACCCATGTCCTTCATGAGTTCCTACAGCTCTAAATCCATTTGCATTCTTGTCCCTTACTGGCTGTCGCTTTCCTGACAATTCAACCATTTTATGAGTTTCTTTCCGAGGCAAGAAAGTGCTTTGTCTACAATACATTTTACACCTGAAGCTCCTCATATAATATATCAAATGTCAAGAAGAATATTAGTTGCACTGAAGTGCTGGACCTTAAAAGTGTTTCAGCTGCAATCTCGACAAGTTGAAAGTTTATTAAAGCAAGTTTGTATATGACAAAGTTAATTTAAGCTATGCTCTGCTTAATGCTTTCCTCTGGTGATGCCTCTCAAATGCCCGGTGAATGCCATCTTCTTGTTTACTGCCTCTAACAAAATGGAGAGCTGTTAACCTGGATTAGTAGCTCAACCTCTGGACTAGCACAGCTGAGGAGAATTCTAATGCTAGATTTTGACAGTCTGCACATCCTGCCTGAATCCATGTGAGACAACAACCTGATGAGTATATAGGGTCAGAGTATATTATGTTTTTTCAGAGGATAGGTAGGGAAATTAATAATCTAACCCCTGATCTCCCACTTTCTTGGAGAAGTGGAGGGATGCATAAATGTAAAATATTACTCTAAACATCCTCCATGACAGTTTTTTTTGTGTGCAAAATAACCATTGTAAGTGAAAAGTTTAGCTTGTTTATTGCACCCGTGTTACATTGGCAATGATTCCCTGAAGAAAAGTTTTTGTAGCGCATAATGTAGGTGATAAATTCAGTGAAATATTTGTTTTGTGCCACTATGCTTTTAAAAATTCTTCCATACAAAGATAAACCAATAATACATATTTTAAATAGGCTTAACATTTTCAGTGTTCCTATATTGATGACCTCATGGTGCTTACTCAATTTTGGAACTAATGTATTTAAAATTAAAAATAGACTGTGAGGGCGGGTATTATTCCTTATTAATTATTCTACAATTTAAAAGGCTTATAACTTTTATTTGAAATGGAGCAACACTAGTTAATAACTATGCAGGCACACAGATTAATTTTTGCAAGATAATGTATTTGCACTGCTCATACAAGATACTCCATCAGATAAAATGCGATGACAAAGAGTATTTTGTAAATATTTGGAAAGACACACAAAATAAACCTTTATTGAACAAATTATTTCTAAACGGAAAAAAATTGTAAGTATTGCTCAGAAGTTTCTGCATCTGAGCTAGGTGAATTAAAGGACTAGACTTTTGAAAAGGGCAATAAGTTTGCTAAAATGTATCCTTCCTACCATCATATTATTCTTTTACTTACACTTCCTTTTTTAGCTGCAAATTGTAGAAAGCTTTGGATTGGAAGGGACCTCTAAAAATTACCTAATCCACCCTTTCTGCAGTGATCAGGGACATCTTCAACTAGTTCTTGTATGCATTAGTTTAGAAACCTCTTTGATACAATTCAACATGTAATAAGGTACTTAATTACAAAACATAACTTTTCAGTTTACTGTAAGTTCACTGTTTGGCTTCAGTGTTATAAGATCTCCAAGGCTGTAATTTTTAACCAATCTAGTCATAATTGGGACTGTTGAGTATTGTGTTAAGACTTATAATTTAGAAGCTACGCAGGTAAGAAGCAAATATGACCATACACTTCTGTGTTAATCGCATACCCTGAACCACACAGTTTTTACTGCTATAAAGTAGCTGAGTATTTTCTGGGCACAAAAAGAAACAGAGATGAACAATAGCTTGCTTGGCAGAGGAATAAGGAATATTCATTTTCAGCTACAAATAGGTTATGATGTGAAAATGTATTCCTTTTTGTATATTTAGCAGGACCATGTCCTCTCCCTTGGAGACACAGGTTATAAACACAAGTGAAATAGAAGCAGATACCCCAGGATGTTAAAGTAGTGATGCACATCCCAAGAGCTTGGATCTCTTTCTGACTGTTATAGTATTAAGCTGGAAGGAGACTTGAAATCAAAGGTGAAATGAAATCTGACTGTGCAAACTGTGTAGCTAGCACACAAGGTAATGCAAGCCCTTGTCAATTTAGATAATGCTGAGCCTGTTTCATTTGGTCTTGGAACACACTTTGCAACTGCCATTCACGTTACATTACCTGGTTTCACTCCAGTCTGTATCCCAACCAGCAAATGAATATCAATCATATCCATTTTGTTCATACATGGTGTTAAGTAGGTGCAAGTAGCTGGTCCCTTATTCTGTTCTGAATTTAAACTGCAGCAGTTCTGAGAGCAAAACTTGGGAAAGTGCTGGGCTGTGGAACTTGTCACTCATTATTAGTTTTGTGTTTTCTTTCATTCTTTGTCTGACAATGTCAGGATAGATAGAAAGTGTCACTTGTCTTTTATCCCTACATCTTCCTTCTTTATGTCCTTGCAGCTGTAGTCAATAGTAACTGGAACATCATGATTCATGTGAAAGGGAGGAACCAGGACTGTCTGGATATGGGAGTAGCAGAGCAAATGGTGGAGGAAGGGCTGTAGCACTTTTGTGTATTGGTGTTCATCACCTTAGGACACCCAGTTTGGGAGAGGGGACAATGAGTAAATCCAAGTGACTCACCTGGATGAGGTGTAATGACAGGCTAATGAGTTCACAGGTGTGAACTCACCACAGTGGTGCAAACCACATCCAAATTCAGCATGGTTTTGCCATCTGAAAATACAAACAAACAAAAACCAACAACAAACACAAACAAAAACCCCAAACAAAAACAATGACAAAAAAACCACTTAATCAGGACTGGAGAGCTGGTGTCCTGTGTCACCCAGGCCATCACATGCTGTTATGGCCAAATCTCCAGGAGGCATGTCTCTTGGCTGGATGCCAGGCATCATCTGAAATGCACATTTTTGTAGTTCTTCTGATCATGCAGGTATGATAGCAAGCATGTGAGTGAAGTTGGCTTGGGTTTACAATGAAGTGTCCTTCTCTGGTAAATCTGCTACAGTGTAGCAACATTATTTCCTATGTAGCCATAAACAAAGAATAAACTGGTTTTCAGATAACTACATGTGGAAGTGAGAAAAATTAGTGTAAATTCCAGTATGTGAAGAGGAAAAATTAAGCCTGCCTTCCAACTTTAGTACTATGGTCTAACAAGAAACTTTTAAATAAAAAAGCAATGTCTGAGCCATTACCTTCAAGTCTGTTTGGGGAGTGAATTTTTCTTTCTAATTGCAGTGGGTGCAGGAAGACAATCCTGAGGGGGAAAAGTTTATTCTATAGTTTATTCTATAGCTGAATAAAGTCAATATTTTAGACAGCATTTGACAGTGAGCTCACATTAGGAATCTAATATGTACAGGACTGATTTAAAGCATCTTTCTGCTCCTTGTACTGCTCTGAATGCCATGTGAAGTGTTCAACCCTCTCTCCAGTGTAGAGAGGCTTAACAGAAGCTTCTCATCTCCATTTTTTCTACAAATGCTTTAAAATGGGGTATTAGGTTTCTAAGTTCTTGGATCTGGCCTTGAGTCTTGTTGAGCAGCTTATTCATACCACTTCTGAGTGATCTTCCAGAGGGACAGCTGCCTGGGCAGTGGCCAAACCATTTAACCTAAATCTATGTATTGCATGTGCCTTCCATTTCAAATACATCATACTGATTTCACATGATAGTTCATATGTAACTATTTGGTAAGAATTCTCTGAAACAGCTTATGTGTGTTGGGTATTCAACATAAATGAATGATGATCCCCTAGAGATATTAATCCTGATAAACTGAGTCAACATATTAATAAATGACAGGAACCTGAGAAAACAGTCTCCTAAAAAGCCCCAATGAAGGATGAAACTTTGGACATTTTCTTCTTGAATAATGATTTAACAAGAGAAGAGAATAACTTATGAGTGTAATTATTTCCATTCCCTGTCTTTATCTGTTGCCAGAAAAATTTAATTAAATCAGAATGAGACTTCCTCCTGATATGACAATTACATAACAGCTTACGGTGTTACTTTTAATGGCTTGCAGAGAGATGACAATGCAGAGGCAAAGCTCATTCAGCTATACCTAAAGGTGTTTTAATGATGACTTTCAGTGTTACTGTAGTTAGGATGCTTTGCCTTGTAGGAAGGGTATGTCTTTTTCCTGTTAAGCAATAATTATGCATGCTATAGGAAAATATAACTTCTGTAGCATTTATAAAATTTGGATCCAATCACTCAATTTGTGACAAAAGAGGAAGACTGATACATCTGGGGATTTGGGAATCCCTTTTCCCATGTTACCGTGCTTGATGGTGTCTGAATAAAAATAATTTGGAAAAACTTATTCATAATGAAACATTAAAAAAAAAAAAAGTGTGTGTGGGGGTATTTGATAAATTGTAGTGCTTTATACTGATGTCATTAGAAGTTTAGAAACTAGATTTGTGATCAAAGTTGCAATGAAAATTAGAGAATCACATTTCTGTCTTAAAATAATTTTCCCCCTGCTCTAGGAAAAGAGATTGAATACATGTCAAAATGTTCTCAAAATATTGCCATTCATGTTTAAGTGACTTTTTTTGTTAATATCTTTATCTTACTGTTGTTTATATTTACCTTTATATTGCCCTGCCTGTCATAACACTTGAGTAGGCAATAAATTCTAGCAAATTCTTTTGCTGATAGCAAAATTGTTGATAAAGCACTTGTAAGCAGTGAAACAAGCTGGCAAAGAAAAAACAATTCCAAGTTAGTTACTACATAGTCATACCTAAGTATCATACCTATGGTATTTTCCAGTAGATACCTGGATTTAAACAGCAAGCAGACAGTACCCTGAACATCCATTCAAAGCTAACATGCAAATCGGAAAAGCACCACTGAATTTATACATTATAAACTATTTGTTGGACTCCTGTTAAGCAGATTTCAAGTATGGATTATCATGCAAGAGTTCACGATCTTTGTGGAAGCTACAATCTTTATTACAAATCTGCAGAATATCTAAAGCCAAAACTGTGAATTTATTTTTTTGCTTGTATATTGTTACTGCAAGTAATTTTACTACTTCTGGTGCTCCAAGCTATTATGAATAAAATTTTTTTAAGAATGTTTTTAATTAGTTATAAATAAGGGGAAAAGGAAACCACCATCAATATATAAACTATAAACCGAACCATTGCCTTGTCAAATATTTTCAGAGCTACTGAAGCATCTTTAACTCTTTTATAACAAATGCCAGGAAGAATTCAAGCTGTGGCTGCTGTGGTGGCTTTAGTTATCCTTACTGTATTTCAGTAGATATTGCAACATATACTTCATTGGATGTACACACAAAAAATTTGATAGGGAGATGTTTCATGGTTAAAGCAGACAACTGGAAGCAGGGAGTGATAGTTTAATTTTGTTATTGGGACTGCTGCTGAAAAGAATTTTATCCCAACATGTTAAAATCTGTGATATTCCCCCCCCTCCCTTGTGCTTGAGCTCCCAATCCTGTCATAGTTTTATTTTAATGGTTTTGAATCCAGGCCACTTTGAACTTTGTTTTCTTTAGTTGCTTTATGTAAATAGAGATAATTATAGATACAATTGTATAGGTGTTAGACAATATATTCAGTGATTATTATGAGAAACACAGATACTCCACTTCTGAGGGCAACATAAAATTAAAGAAAGGCCACCTGTCTCTCAGAAGTCAGAATTTTATTCCTTAAAAGTCTATTTTTGTTGAAAGCTTTGACTGGTATAATAAACTGAAATTCATCTTGAATTGCTGAAATTGCACTAAGTAGGCTTAATGCTCATTTGCCAAAAAAAAGGGATTATGTTTTTTTATTACACACATCCTCCATATTCAACACAATCCCTGTGTCTTTGAATCACTGATACTTACCAGACCATAAGCAATTGTGTGAAACTGTAGCTTTCTGCAAATGATTAAATGTCTTTGAGGGTTGAGAGCTCTTCTTTGAACTTGAGTAAAGTGATTCATATGCTAATTACTTTATGCTTCTCTTAGTGATAATGTTAAAGTTTGTTGGGGGTGTGTGAGTGTTTCAAACCGAGATACTGAAAAATGACATGCAAGGACATGCAAGTTTCCTCTGTGCAGAGAAAGTCTGCAAGGTCTAAGCACTGACTGAAGTCTTACCGAAACACTTCAAAATGAGTTTTGAAGCAGGACGTGATAAGATTTGTGTCAGTCTCTCTACAGTGAGATGAATCAGGAAGACTTATTTCAGCATTTCTTGCACAAATTTAGTCTACGATGAAAGGTCAAGCTCCATAAAGAACCTGCAATATTCGGCTCCATGTTGAAACTACTGGAAGACAACCACTGTGGTCAGTTGTGATTCTGCCTATGTGCATTCACATCTTGTCTTCTGACACAAATCCATTTCCATCTTTTTTCCTTCCCTCCCCTCCCCCCCTCAACTCACTCCCTATCCAAATAAAGTATCAGACTTGCATGTCTTGTCAGCCTGTATCAGTCACACTGCATTATTATGGGCAGTCCAATGCTGCTGATATGACCTGGCACAATTTGCCAAGGGGTTTCTTGGCAGAAAAGGTAAAGATTAAAAAAAGTGTAATTGTTTCCATTAATAGAATTATCTATTCAGAAAGTGTTATGAAACAAACTCACAAGAACTTGCTTCCAAAGCATTAGTGAAGGAAACAAACACAGAAACATAGCTTGTCAAAACATTATCTAATATTTTGACCATTTACTACCTTCCAAAAAACACAACTTTTCAAATCAGCTATATAAATGAGTGCCTTGATTAGATTATTTTCTTTCACATGGACACATGTCATACTGAATAAAGATTATGCAAATTCTGTAAAGACATAAACATCTTTTCAATGTATGATTTCAGATTTTTACTTCATGTTTTTGTGGTGGTGGTGGTTTGTTTCTGTGGGTTTTTTTAGTTGTATGTTTGGGTTTTTGGTGTTTTTTTTGTCAATGATTTTGCAGTGAAATTATGTACCATCTTTTAAGGTTTCCTCTATTTACATCTGACAAGGTTTTAAAGCAAGTGGACTCTATTGACATGCTAAAGTACAGTCACAGCACTGAACGTTGAAGAGGAGTAAATTGCTCACACTAACTTCTAAGTATTATACCAGCTAAATAGCTTAGGATTGTAAGCTTCTATATGAAAGGCTAAAGTATTTTTATCCTCAGTAACTTGATGTCAGATCCCTATCCCAGAAGGCAGAGACAGTAACTGTTATTGACAGATAACTTGTTGCTATCCAGTCACAGGACACTCTGACCTTCCTGATGTAAAGGTGTATGATATGCTGTAATAGAGCTTAGGTGTGCGTTTGAGGTGGTAAATGCTCCATGGCTGCAGACAGCAACCTGATGGCTTGATGCCTCCATTTCTGATATGTCATTCTTTCCCCACAATTTCCCCATGGCAGCTGATATCTACCTACTGCTTCATTCTAGTTTAGCTTACTTTACCTACATCAGAAAGAGAATAGGGGATGAACCACTGATTCAATATATAAGCAGAAAATAAGGAAGTGTAGGTAAACACCTGAATGGAAATTTGGGCTGGGCAGAACTATTTAATTAGCAATATATACAACAGCAACTAAGAAATTTACTACCAGTTGTATTGTATTAAACATTGAGAGATGAGTGTTATGTACTCTATAGCATCTGTAGAAATCATTCAAAGAAATTAATCCTTAGTCTTTTCCTTGAGGTTCAATATTTATTGCTTCTAACTCTACTCTCTCTATATCATAAGCTACAATAAAAGCAAATGCTACTGCTTTTATAGAATATGTCAGGAACTTTTCGATGATTAAGCATGTTTAGAATTATTATTCAAATGTAATGCTAGGAGGAAACTAAATATAAAACAGAGATAAAAGTAGGGAATAACTTAAACAAATCAGCTAACCCCAAAGTGTCAGGTTCTGTTTCTTTTTGTGCTTTGATGGCAGGTAGAATAAACTAATAAATGAACTAATAGGCTTTGCACTGATCCTGTGTCACTGCTTGAACATGCCAGGAGACACAAGTGTATGGATGCACTAACAGGATACACACCCAGGAAATGTTGTAATGAGAACACTTGACCCTCTGCACCATTCTTCACAGCAGTCAGACTTAATTTTTTCTATTGTACATTCCCATTCCTAGAACCATTCCACATCTTTCATAATGTGCTTTAAACAGTTATTTGCTTACAGTCCTTTCTCTGATGTTTGAGTTCTTCCAATGCCCAGTGCAATGCATCCTAAATCAATTTACAGAAAGGGATGGGGTTTTTGTTTGGTTTTTGGCGCTTTTTTTGTGCCCTTTTTTTTTTAGTCAAGTAATTAGACACATCCTTGATAAGAAACAAATTGTAATAGTAGTTTTCATTATGGTATAGACTTATCTGATTAAACTGAAGTTTGAGCAGGAAACTTGCAGATGAAGGGAGACTAAATTGGCAATAATGTGACTTTCAATTAGATAAAGTATATTTATCATGTGAACCACAGGTAAATCTAGTAAATTATAAGCTAGTGAAAAGAAAGGTGTGAAAATATGCATACTGGAGTATGCTTGATGCAGAGTAAATAATAGAAGTTGAAGGAAATTAAGCAAAAGGTCCCACTGTTGTGTAATTCCCAGAATCACAGCATGGTAGGGATTGGAAGGTTCCTCTGGAGATCATCTTGTCCACCCCCTCTGACAAATTCAGATGACTAAATGAAAGATTTTGAAATCTTTCATATGCACAGGGGAAAGGGAGGTTTTTTCCCAGACTTTTTTTTTTTCCTCTCAGGATATCACATTATCAAATGTATCTTCAGAGATAGGAAGTACCAGTAGTATTGACTTGGGGGGGTCAGATTCAATTCTGAAATATCAAGCAAGGTGACTGGTAGGAAGATTTGCAAAGGCATCAGTCTGCAGGCAAGTTTTGTCACATTAATTCTGCTGTTGGGAATTTAATACATATATTAGGAATGTATATTTACAAATGTAGGTGCAGTGACTTTTTTTTTTTTTGTTACAAGCAGTTGGGGGAGGCTCAGCTTTGTATTCTATTCAATGCTAAGCACATTGTTATCAGTTCAATACCTAAACATTGATGGTATTTCCCCAAACTGCTTCACTTTTCACAATGACGCAATGTTCACAACAGTCAGATGGTGACATTGAAGTATTTTGTGTTTTGGGTTTTTTCTTTTTTTTTGTTTGTTTTTTTTATTATTATTATTAGTGAAGAGTTAGAGAGAAGCACTACAATTAGAAAGCACACTGGTACAGAGTAGCTAGAGGTTGTGAAACAATTGGCAACTCAGGATGAACAAGAGAAGGAGTCAAGCTGAGTATTTTGCTTAAGCTTCTCTCTGAAAAACAATACTTCTATAAAAATGAAAATATTTACAGTTATCTAAATTCTTAGATTATAAATAGTGTGTCCTGTATCAGATCTAAGGCAAACTTGTGTCATTCCTTGGTGTTTGGAAATTAAAGGGGTATCTTTGATTTGCATAATGGTTTCATGTTTCAGATTACCCTTAATCTGAGGTTTAATTACTTGAGCTTCATAATGACTCAGTGGAGCTTCTTAAAGACACTTATTTACCACTGGACAAAAGCATAAAAGCAATAGTTCTAAGAATTAATGATTTCAGATATTAATTCCCTGTGCAATTTGTGTTGAATCTGTTCAAGACAGATGAAGTCGAGAGGGTAGGATAGAGACAGGTTGAGGTTCCCAGTGTAATTTTTCTTGTTTTTCTTGAAAGTATGTGGACTGCTTATTGACCTCAAGCAGTTTAGTCCTCCTGAGTCCAGTAGCTCATAGGTTATGGTCTGTAACATACTGGGGTGGTGGTGTCTCCAGAAGGGAAAGTGTCTTTTACAGAACAACTACAGAACTTCCAGCACAACTTAATCATGCTTTGTTTTGTAAAAACAAAATTAATTAAATTATGCATTTCTTTCCTAAAACAACTGCAAAAATTCATGGAGTACTCATGGATTTTAATAATTTTCATAATTGGCTTGCTGCATAAATTGAGACATTCCTTGAAAAAACACTAGCTGTACTCTCGCATCTGGGAATTGACACTGTTGAACCAATCTTCAGTAAGATCTTCACCTTTATGTTAACAGTTCTTACTTTCACTAGATGGCACTTTGTCTCTCTTCATCAGAGTGCTAGACTTGTTAAAACTCTAACTCTGAGAAATGCCTGCTCTGTCTTATCCTATCATACAGACTTGTTCAGATCTTAGTATTTGTGTTTACAGATATTTAATAAAGGAATAAAATCTGATGAATAAAGTTTTGTCAAATGAAGATGCATGTAGTGGGAAAGCTTTGCAATGGAGCCCACACAAACACACACCCTGTAAAGATACAGAGGACTTGTTTAAAAAGGATTACATAACCAAAGTTTTCCCATGATTATTTTTCTTTTGTTTTGTTTAGGTTTTTTGGAAGTTTTTTTAACTACCCTTGTCCTAAAAGATGAGAAGTGAAAGTATTGTCACTAAAGGTATTTGGAGACTGATGGTATTTTTAAGAAGTGTGTAAACCAAATATTAGAGTGTAGCTAACAGTTTTTAATACCCATGAAATTACCTTGTCTAAATTTGACTGTAAATTGTATTCTTCATTTTAACTTGTGGAAAAAAGGTACTGCTGAGAGGCAGTGTGTCTCCTGTTCACTGGTTGGTGAACATAATTAGATAATTAGTATGTGAAAGTGCACCAAAAGTAGGAAGGAGCAGGTGAGTCTGTACCATCTCCTGTACATAAGTTCATTTCCTTGCCTCTTCCACCATTTTCCCTTTTTTTCCCTTTTTCTCCTTTAATAGGGCCCACTGTGAATTTGTGATAAGGGCTCAGCATAAAACTTGTGAGTACAAGCTGCATTCTTTTTCTATTTGGGTTTTATGTTTGTCAGAAAACCAAAAGCAATTTAATCTATGAAAAATTAAAATTAAAACCAAACAAACAACAAGGGGGGGGGAAACAAAAACAAAAAAAAGAATTGAGTAACAGGACCCTAGAAATAGTCAGTCATAGCCGGTCTCATTCTTGATTAATCTTCTAGGTATCAGCATTTTTATATGATTATTTGATCCTTCATTGTTTTACTTTTAGTTATCATTCTGTAAGTGATTTTCAGAGTGCTTGCATAAGTACTGATATCAGCAGAGAGAATTTTCTTAACATTTGCAATAAAATTATGTTGCAATATGCAGGGAAACAAAGTAATGTTTAAACCAGATATTTTTTCACTTGAGGGCATTTTCTAAGAAACTGAAGAATTTCTTACCATATGTGGGATATGTTGCTTTTTCAAGAAAGAGAAATTCCTTGAGATTTCTTGTAGATTGGCATAAAATCCACAAACAAATGTTTCAACCTATTTTACTTCTTCATGTGGTAGGACAAGTAGAAGTTTAGGTAAAACACGTTCTAACTCATGTGATTAAAAAAGTGTATGTGTAGGTTTCTAAAAAAAATATATATACATATGTCATGGTTTAGGGTCAGGGCAGCCCCTTAGACCTAACAGACGCTCTCTGTTAACCCCCCTCCCTCCACAAAGGGGAAGAGAAAAGGAATAAGGGAGAGAGATTTGTGATTAGAAAAGGAAACTAGAACAGCTTTAATGATAATAA
>JANIJG010023628.1:0-49765 GCA_024611175.1 Megaceryle torquata
CCCCTTAAGGGGCAGAACCCAGATTGGCTGGTTCTTTGCCCAGCCTACTAGGCAGCAGTGTCAAATAGTGTGCATTCATTATTCACCATAAATTGAAAAGTTATTCTAATTAGACAGCACTGTAATCCTCCTGCTGCTTTGGATCAGATGTCTTCCAGTGTAAACAAAACCCCATCATGCTTGAAGAAGTGGGTCAGATCAAGGGACATTGCTGTGCATGATAGTGTAATCCAGTGGAATTGGTTCTAAAATGGTGCCTCTTGGTGGGGGAAGGGGACCCTGGACTGCAGCCTACACTTTGAAAAGGTCACTGTATTAGAAGAATATAAAAATTCAGTGTTTGTCAATGCCACATTTTTTTTAATTTCAGGGCATATTGTAGGTGCTGCATTTACACGAGGAGCCCTGTGTCTTTTGTGTGCTTTGACTGTCAGTGCTATACAAAAACTTGAGTGAAATACACTTTCAAAAGTCCATTTGCAGAGCAATGAAATGAAACCATCTTAATCTAACAGTATATAAAAGTGTATAAATTTGGCAGTGACATATGGATGTATAATTGTACAGCTTATGTACTGCATTAATGAGGTATAAAACTTGTCTTGGGAATGCAGCTATGCAGTGACTTTCACAAATCCATCAGAACAGCACAGCAATGAAAGTATATTCTTTCCAGTGTTTGGAAGACATTTGTTAAGTGTTAGCACTAGTTGTCATACGGTTCAGAGAGCCCCTGTAAGGCCTGAGGGGGCTGAATTGGCCCCACTTGGACTTAGTCTCATTGAGCTTTTAACTCTTACGATTTAATATTTCTGTCAAATGTCGGACTCCAGGCTAAGAAGACCAGCTCAGCCATGGGGCAGTTCAGCACGGGCTTTGCAATCTCTCTGCTCCTGGTTGGGAATGGATTTGCAGGGGTATTGGAAAACGACAGATGGGGCGCAGCTGCAGGGAAACAGAGACAGAAATAGAAGCCCAAAGTACAAGGAGAGCAGAAAAAAAGTGTAGAGGGCTGGTAGAGATGAGGATTCTGGGGAGAGACTTTGAGAGAAATCTTCAGCTCTATCTCCAGATTGGTTTTCATAGCTCAGCTCTGTATATGAGGAATCCTTTTCTGCTCTCTGTGTGTTGTTGCTCACATTCCCATGTGTACAGGAGACAGTGAACAACCCAAGGTTTGATGGAAAACTGCATTTGTCTGTAGATAACTGGAATTCAAAGCTGATGGAAACTAACCGCATATACCTCGAAGACTTACAACTACATTGTTAAATTAGGGGCATGCAAGGCTCTCACTTAAGATCAGCAGAGTGGCTAGAGGAGCAGACTAGTAAGAATAATTTAACAGAGTTATAAGAATCTTGAAAATAAACTTTGCATCTTCTGTGAGCTGTTTAGAGTTTGTACAAAACCAAAACCAACCAACCAAACAAAAAATCACACCTGTCCTTGTTGCATTTCTTAATAAGTAGATTCAGCCAAATCTTTATTGCCTTGATGTTAACATTTGAACATCTTCAAAATCAATCACTTCTCTCTTCTGAAACACTCTTTAAGTGAAACATTGGGGTATATTTAATTTAAAAGTAAAACCACCACCCACACACAAAAATAATAAGTATTTGAACTAAAATGAAATTGAAATAAATGGCAATATGGTCATTGACCAACACTTTGTGTAGTGATAAAGCAGTGGGTTGGGGCCTTTGGGAAGGTGAGGCTGAGACTGCTGAAGGGAGTAGAGCCCTGAGGGGACCCTGCAAGACTGTGCCCTCATTTTGGGCAGTGTGGTGCAGCAAGAGCAGAGCTGTAAAGTGGAGTGGTTAAGTGCTGAAGTCCCTTTGCCCATGTTATACCCAGTTCAGAAAAGCTCTGTCTGGTCCTATGGATTGCATATTAATTAGTGGCTAAAATACATTAGTGGCAGTCTTCCAGTTTTGATTCATACCAAAGGTATCTGTTTTGTGCTCTGAGGATGCATCTCATTGCAGTAGACTGCAAGTAGAAGTGACTGGGATGTTTGCTTTAAAAGTACCCAAAATAGAGGAAGACCTAGAGGGAAATGGATAAAGGAGAACGTGGAAAGAAAAGTAAAGGTAATCTAACTGGGATCATATTTTCTCATCAAGATACATTGATGTGATAATAAGAAATTGAAAAAACTACTACTGTTATATTGGACTTTTGGGGGTAACTGTGCTGGAGGCGGTCTAAATTTGCACCTGCAGGCACTGGGCTTCTGTGTGTCACTTTTCTGACCAGGGTCTGCAAGTGTTTCAGCAACCAGACATCGGAAACAAATAGGCTTGTCCCAGGTAGTGTCTACATACACAAAGTTACGCTGCAGCAAAACCTCCCCACCCTTGGAACTGCTTCACCTTCACAAGAGCTTTCATCAACATAGTCAACATTCCAGATGTGTTTTCCTTTATCAGATCTATGTAGGGAACACAGGGAACAGATCTCTTTATAGGAAGCATTTAAGATTTTCAAAGTGTATTTGTTGCATATGCTTGACAAAATCTAGAAAAAAAAATTAAACTGACTGCACGAGACAGGCTGGTTTACACTGAATGCAAAGTTTGGAAAGGAGGTTATTAGCAATGCTGGTTATAATGAGAACCCTTTAGCTTAATTCTAAGCAAACAGATAAAAACAGTAATTAAGTTTCTTGCAACTCTACTAAAGTACAAGTGTGAAACATGATGAGCCAATATTTAAGATTCAAGTTTATAATTGAAAAAATCTCTAAAATCCTCTATTGATCCCAAAGCCTGAATGAGTAAGAGGTAAGTCCATAATGATCATAGAATTCATATACTTCAGACTGAGACCAGCCAAGGTAGTTTTCAATCCCTCCTCACCTGATAAAAAAAAAAGAAAAGTTGATATATATTGTTTAAAATAGAGTGTTTGACAAGGTGAAATGCTTTAGTAGTTGAGTTTCCTAACATGCACGCCTTAGCAGCATGCTACACTCCACCAGACTGGGGACACCAAAGGTGGGAGAGACATTGACAGTCCAGACTCCTTAAATTAAAATGTTCTCTTGTTTCCTTGCTGGGTCTTTCTAAACACATTTGCAAGTGTTGTACTGAGGGGCTGATGAGACTGAAATTTGGGAAGGGAAGTAAAGAGGTCAAGTTCAGCAGGTGAGCTGTCAAGAAGAAAACCTATATCCAATTCTAAAATGAAAAATCTTATCTCATTTTGGAGACTGATTATTAGTTTTGGGGAAGTGGGAAGCAGAGTGGCAAATATCCCAATGCTTTCAACACTGACTTTGTGGCAGAAGGATGTGAATTATCTTGATTTTGATTCAATGTTAAGGATGCTAAAGAGCACATATTTCCGTATCGATCATGTGAAGGACCATAGGATGTCTGATTAAAATACCAAAACTTAAGTCATAATTCTTACTTTGATGTTGGTTACGAAATGTACATGTTTTACCCACATGCAATGGAATGCCTCTCCAAATCTGATCAGGGTTTCATTTTTGCACTTTATCAGCATGAAGTAGGTAATCTGAGCCTTTTCATTTCTTGGTGCTCATCTGCTGAAGAGAGATCTGTTAATTAGAGCCTTCTCTCGATATGGATTTTCTTTCTTTCTGTGTGTATGTGAGTGGAATTGGTCTTTTAACAAAACAGCCAAGTCTGTATTAAGTGCTTTGTGGCAGCACTGGATTTGCAGACAGAGAATACAAACCTGTTGCCTTTTGTGTTTATGAGGAAGGCTCTGTCTCTTCTGTCAATGACAGAATTGACTAGAACAACAAAGAGCAGTTTCATACCTGACTCTCTGCCAGTGTCTTAAGCCCTGTGTGAAATCAATAAAGCTGGCATCTTGTTTTTGCAAGGCACTTGGTTGAGAGTATTTATTGCAGAGGTTATATCAGACCAGGATGCCAGTATGATTAATCATGTCAAATATAAGTTTTCGTATTGTCTTTGTGGCCTCCAGGAAATGTATAAGTAATTGGAGAATTAAGGAATGCCATAAATAACCCCATTATCAAATACGTCCTGAGTAGAACTTCAGTTCAAATACACAATTAAAATATGTTACTGTCAAATATATTTTCTTTGCAAAAAGAAATTGATTTCTCTGTGAAGCAGTAAGAGTATATATCTGATGCCTTCAAATGACTTTTGCCCTTAAAAGTCCAGCAAAACTACATTCATTGCACTTTAGGGGCTGTATAAGCCTGGAGGAGAAACTAACCTATTAGGAAAGCACATTCACACTAATGGTTCTACATTCAGTCAGTGCCAAAGACCTCCAGGAAGACATACCTGTTTCACTGCTCGCTGATCTTTCAATTTGATCAATATTATTTTGAATTAGTCTCTTTTGACTTCATATGTAACATCCCTTTTTACAGACAGACTGAATGTACACCATAAAACTGTACTGCAGATATTGTCAAAAGGACTAGCCATGTCTTTTACAGGTCTAAGTCCTTAGCAGAGGCTCGACTTCATTCACCCACACTGTTTTATCTGTTTTCAAATGAGCTCCTATTATTCTGCGGTACCCTGGGGGAGTAATAATTGTGATCTCTTTGCTGACTCTGAGATGTTGCTGTTCTCTCTAGCAGAATTTCTCAGCATGTACCACAGACTTTCTGTATGCTTCCAAAGTATTAGGGAAGCTTTCAGGCATTTAAATTTTTCTGTTGTGTTACACAGAGATGTGAAAATATGAGAATGACTCTGGATTTAACTTTTCTCTGTTACAGGTGTTTTGTGCCTGTGGTCTTGAAGTCCATATCCCATGGTCCCAGAGCAGGACCATTAGGCAGAGAGGTCCCTGCAGAGCCTGCGCAGCCCGCACAGAGGATGGGATGCATTGATTTTCTGTGCTCACCTGTGTCTGGCTGGATGAAGTGAAGAGGTCATTCAGCTGGTAAGAGTCCATGGAGTCTGCATGGATGTGAGTTGGTTGCTCCTTCAAAGAAGAGCTTCTACCAGAATTTCATTTCCTCTCTGCCTTTCACCACTGCAGCTAAACACAAGCCAGATTTCCAAGAAGAAGGTAAGAATCTTAAGTTAAAATACCTAAACTTGTGTGAGTCAATTGCAGTTCCATCCAAACTGTGGATATCATGTAATGCAGAGAGCACAGTGGAGATCAGAGGCTTGTGGCAGAGCATTTTATTTATTTTCAGTCAGTCTAGCATTTCATTAAATATGGGGCTTCCTGTAAAGTGTATTTTACCCAGCAACAAAAATACTTCTCCACAGAGTAGGAAACAAGTGGATGATATTCCTGTGCTGAGAAGGTTTCAGGTGAGAAGGGGCTCCACAGATGACCAGGTAATCTAGTTGTTCAAACCTTATTTTTCTGCTATAATGAAATGGTTTGTAAGGTGCTTAAAGTTAGAATGTGTCGAATTCAGTACTTTATAGAGGAAAGTGTATCTAGAAGATGCCATATAGAAATATGGAAAGTGACTGCCTGTTTGGTGCCTTAACTAACTGAGAAAGTGCCACGGTAAGAAGATAACTGTTATGACACAGATGTTAGTAGAGGCAAAAGAAAACATGTCTGGATGTGCTAAGTACACTTTTGTAAGGCTTTTCCAACAAAGAGAAATTATGTGATTGGGTTACTAGGGTCAAGAATATATCCTCAAGTTATATGGACTGAAAGCAGAAAGGAGAATTACTGTTAGCTGTAATCAGAAGATGAGAAGGAAGTAATCACTGTAAAAAGTGGTTAATATGGTTCTAATGGAAAAAAAGCCTCTGAGATTTCTGCTGCATACAGAGTAAGAGAAAGATGCAGTCTGGGTTAAGTGGGATGGAAACTTGGCTGGAATATTCACTCTCCTGGTCCAGAATATTTCATTGACCTGCTGCATGGTTTTCCCATCTGTAAAATGGTGTAGAATGAATATCTATCATCTGAAGATCTATAGTATCTTAAACTAGCAAATCAATTAGTTTCGTAAGCTTAATAGTAAGCATATTTAAGTAAATTCTTACAATTACATGTAAATAACTTTTCAGAGATTCCAGTGGCTCTTTCCTAGGGTCAAGGCCAAAATGTTCAGCATTTTGTTAATTCAGCCACAGCAGCATCTGAATTTAGAAGTTAGTTCTATAAGTAGCAGAATTCTAGAAAAATGTGTAACTCTGGGAGAATTAAAAGCCATTATTAGAATAATTCTTGTGCACTGCCCTTCATTAACTATAGGCTGTATTCAGAAGGCATATTTTTTTATGTAACACAGGTTGTGACATATCTGCACTTTACAAAAGTTCTTGGTAGGTTTTCAACAGGGATGTCCTGAAACTTTCTATTTTCTCCATCTCCTAGCAATAAAATTCCATTATAAACTGCAGGTATGCTGAAAGAAAGCCACTTGCTCGAAGAGCATTTAATAGAATAAATAGTAGAAATGCATTTATAGTTTATATAACTGCTACCATTAAAGAACAGGTAGAGACAAAAGTGCCATTTTTATAATGTTTAAAATGTATTTTACTTTGTAATCCATTTGCAAGACTTTTATTGGCATTTAAAATAGAAACTATGTTGGACATCAGTAAGCATCAGTGTTTGCATATAGGTCTGTGGGGTTTTTTGTGTAGTTTGTGGCTTTGGGTTTTGTTTGGTTTGGTCTGTTTTTTTTAAAATCACTTAGGAAGGAAAGTGAAAGCAAACTATGCAAAACCACAGACTAGATGATCAACAACTTGTGGACTTGCAAAGCTTGCAAAAAATCTAGTTTGAGTCAGTGAATGTTCTTAGTCTGTTCTTTGAAGAGAGAATGGAGAATGCTTTTCTGACCAGCTAATGTTATCCACCCTGAGCTCAGCAGCAGAGAGAGGTGTGATTTGTGCTAGTTTGTCTTCTACAGGAACCCCTCTGTGTTGGCTTTACGAGACCCTAATTCAGATACTGAAACTTGTAATCATAAACAAGATGATATGAATTAGTCTCTAATTAGCCAACTTTCTCCATATTTCTGCATTAAAAAACCCTGGGTTTTTTCAAGGACCAATCCCATTATTGTCTTGAAAGGCCTAATATTGCTCCCTTTGATGTGGAGAGGAGGTAATTGTTCACTGTCAAAGCATTCAGACCCAAATACCTCTACATTTGCATTTCTCATTGCTCAGGAAAGTTTTTTCTATTGATATAAACTGGTATTTTCACATCAGTAAACTTTTTGGTAACAAGTTTTACAAAGTTTACATAGGGACCCTTCCTGCTCCTGGTGGCAAATCTGGAAACTTGTAAATATTTACCAAAAAAAATTTGCAAACCCTAATATAATTACATAAATCCTTTGAACTGCCTATATAACGTAGTATTTTGTCCATAAGATTTCTTCTTTTAATACAAAAGCTGGTGATTGTATAAGTGTTTTCTTTCTTTGATAAGTGCTTACCTTTGAACTCAGAAATGCTAACTTGAACCTTAAAGGTTCAACCTGAATGAGCATATTCTTAGGGAGAAAAGATGAAACTAATAACTGATTATTTTAAGCCACCCCCAAACTGGTGAATCTGTTAATAAATTTTGACTCCTAGTATCAGCAAAGCAAAATTCAAACCATGATTGTAATGCTAGATGTGTCCATATGCCACGTTGAGACCTAAGAAATGTCTTAGGCTTTAGGGGGACTCTTCAGTCCCCTCTGTTTCATGGTATTACAACTGAAGATTGAAAGAAACTCCCTGAACACCAGCAAGTTTTTTAAAGTGCATTTTTGTTAAGCAGGTTTTCTCAAATTGTGCAATGTAGTGTTCCTTTATCTTTCTCTGACTTCAATGATCTTTTTCTTTAATTTTTCTTTCATGGCCTTAGATTTATCAAGAGGAACCCCAGAGTTGCCTTGGCCAACTCTCAAAGCCACTTGTAAACTGTAGGCGGGACATTAAGCCAATAAGACGTACACATTTATCTTTGCCTGTTTAAAATAATGCTCTCACACATAAGTGTTTTCTTTTAACATCATATTCCTACTCGCATTCTTTTTCCCACTGCCACCATTCTTCTTAATATCAGGACAGGCACATTCTTTGAGTTAAGATTGCTTTATATTTGTACAATATTTCCTGGCGGGAAATAGCTTGACTTGTCCATCAAGTTTCTCTGCCAGTCAATGAGGGTTTTACTGCTAATGATCTGTGTCCTGCAAATTAAAAACACACGGAGATCATAAATTTCCTTTTTACTCTGATAATTTTCAGATTATTGGTTATTCTCAGATAGCATTAAAATAATTTAATGGGAACTTCTACCATGTGAAAGGATGCAATCCTTTCATGTAGAGCAGTTCTGTATAAAAGGGTTGTGAAAGGTTATGAGTGGATGATCAACTCTTACTAATGTTTCCCTAAGTCTCTCAAGCCTGACTTTGGTTAGTGAGATTTCCTGATTGCTACAGAGGACCAAGGCTGTGCTTCTTGGTTAGTCTAGGAAAGCAGCTTCAGAACCAGCGCAGTGAAATTGAGTTGTGTGCACGTGCTCATTGAGTCAATACCTGGTACACTGCAGGTGCCATAAATGTGCAAATTTAATATTAGGTGATTCAAACTTAATTGCACTGTCAGCACACAGTTTTGCAGTCAATTGATCCTTGTCTTCTACACTTAAGAACAGAGGCTTTCTGTTCCTTCCTCCTCTATTTTTCCTCTTCTGCAAAGCTAAATGCTTGTATTAATACAGTGGTTATCAGATTAAAATAAATGATAGCATGGTATTTAAGAGAAAAGTAATTGTCTCTAAGATGTCAATAAAATTAAATTACATCCTTCCCATTCTAGCCTTTCTGAAGCTCAGGATTTCCTGTGTTTTTTCAGCGGTGCTTTTAGTGGTCTTTGAGTTGGTGATGTTTTTGCTCCATATGGTGAAGGTGCTGCCAGCCCTAACATAAGGGCATTGCTGTTCCTTAGTAGCTTGGAGATTTTTCACAGATTAGTAGCCAATGAATTTTAGGAATTACAAACATAGTTAAATTGCCGTTTCAAAATTATGACCTTTTTCACAATTGAGAATCTTTCTTGCAGTTTTTTAGTTTTTGAAGCTATTAACAGAGCACATACTCTCTGTATTAAAATGACTTCTCCTGCTGATAGTGTATTAAATGAGGGTGAAAAGGGATACCTTCAGTGAGAATGCACTGGAATTAAGTTCATAACACATTACCACAATTGTAAAGATATTGTTAAAGAAGTTTTTATCATCTTATATTTGAGGAGTATTTAAAAAAAGTATAATTGAACCAACAACCGTGGCATGATTTTAGGAATGTATGATAACCAAAGGTCTGATTGCATTCATCCGGAAGGATTCTACCCAAATCCCTGAAGGCCTAATGAATTAATGTCTGCCCAAATCATGTTATAATGAGCCATAACTTATTTATAATGCTCTTTGTGAAAAGGGAAACCTCTTTAAACTTCAGCTTTTTGTACCAGTATTTAAAGGTGTTCTTTTTTTATTTTTATGTTGAATAGTTACTGCGCTTCCCATAGTTATCTTCAGTTTCAGTCATTTGTTCCACAGCGTCAGCTTGTTGATATTAGCAAGCTATTCATATTCGGAATATTAAATATCTGTAGGTTGTTCCTAAATCTTTTCTCACCTGTGGAAATAAAGGCACTCTTGGCATGAGCGGAAGCTCTTTTGAAATTGCCAAAGTAGTTCCCACAGCTGTTAGTGGGCACTGGCTCCTTTATATGGTATTTAGCTGAAATCACCCCTCAGAATGACAGAAGGAAAAGCCTAGAGGCCAGGCTGGCATTGAACACCAAATGCAACTGGGAGGTGCCTCAGAGTAAGATCCCATCAAGGCGAGAGCAGCCACAGAGCTCTCTGCATTGTGGTCTGGGTATCAGCAGTCTTGCCGGGTGGGAGGGAGGTGGCACATGGAGTTTAAAACCACCCACATTGCAACAGCTTCAATAGGGCAAGGGAAAAACAACAAACTAAACCAGAAGACAACTTAAAAAAAAGAGTGTTTAAAGTGCTGCTTTATACATGAACATTTATGCGTTCAATTTTACACTAACAAGTAGCTTCATTCAGGCTTGAGGACCAAAATGAGTGAAGAGTTTGTCCTGGCCTCACTCTGCAGTTGGTCCAGGCTGACCACCCTAAGCCTTTCCTTGAAAATACTGTCTATTCCTCAGCATAAAGCCAAACATTAAAGTTTTACACTGTTTATTTTAATTGGTAAAGGTGAATAGTATTATGACACTCCATACAAACATAATTTTTCAGCGTGTAGAATCTTCCCCTATAGTGGTCATACCTGAAAATACATTCCTTTGGCAGGCAGTGAAAATCATGGCTAAAAGGAGTACTTCAAAACACCTACTGACCATTTATAAATTTCCCTTAGATCACTCTTTTTTTTAAAAGAGCTGGAATTTCACAATTTGTGTTATTAAAACAAAGTTTGGAAACCCTAGTATTGCTATGTGGAACATCAGGATGGTAAAATAAAGAATGTGATGGTGAGAGCTGAGAATTAGCTCAGCTTTCTCAGTTTGTAGCAAACTAAATCTATCAAGGTAACTGACAGGTGATTTATACTAACAAGGAATTGTATGAGAGGAAAGGAGAACTGAAAGAGAATTGAATTGAGATAGACATGAGTGAGGAGAACGAGACACTTGAATTTCTCAGATGTGTCTAAGCATGTCATTTTATAGACAACAGCTGAGGGAGCAAAAAGAAATCACTGATCAAGCACAGAAGCAACTACCAAACAGTAACCAGGAAAAACTGTCGAGAAACAAATTTAAGTATTCTGCGGAAAACTAGATAATGAGGAATTTGCCTTAACACTGATTTATTTCACTGACTGCCTTAAAATGTGATGTGTATTTACTAAAAGCATTTTTTTCATACTTTAAAATTATAGTTAATAAAATATATGTCTGAGGCACGATGGCAGCTGGTGTAAGAAGAGCAAGGCTAGCAGAGGAGGGTGCCAGTGCCTCTGAGGCAGCACAGTGAGCAGGGGAGGCAGCACCTCAGGTCCTCTGCAATGCATCGCTCATGCTTAGGTGCTGCTGCTCTATGGTCTCAGCCATGCAGCTCAGCAGGTCTCTGTGGCTGTACAAGTGACTTGGCCTTTTAGTCCATTCTGATCTCAGTCGAACTGCCATTTCCCTTTCTGTATTTCTTTCCCTGTGGGGTTTGTTCGTTGGGGGTTTTTTTTGAGTGCTTATGCTTACAGCGTACAGAGCACAGTGAACCTTTCTGAGGTAAAAGACCACTGTTGTAATATATCTTGATTGTTAACTTCTGCTGTTGGAAAAGATTTTGTTCTAAGAAACAGCTGCTGAGCTAATGGTTCAAGTCCCAGTAAAGCACATGCAGCTTTTCAGGACTGGCCTATTTCAAAGCTCAAGGGAGTCCTGCAAAGGGGTGAGAAGCTGAGCAAAGAGAGCTCATACAGGCATAACACCTGCAAGATGCCTCTGCTCCCTGACTGCTTGAGTAGCTCCAGGCAAGGGGCTGTGTTCCTGGGATGCAACATGTCATGGGGTGAAAGGAGAAGACCACTAGGCCACCAGCCCACTGGCAGTGGGGAGATGACAGAGTCGCCTCAACAGCAGAGCAGGGAAAAGGGACAACGGAATTAGCTAATTCTGGGCAAGTTGCAGGAGGTCTGCAGGGAGATGTCAGCTGAACTACATTGATGTCAGTGACTTTAGGGATGTGTTTGTCAACCTGAAATGCATTAGGAAGGGGGATTTAACTATGAGATTTGCTTAAATTTTCACGCTTTTGTTTTATGAAAGCAATGACTGTTCTGCTTGTTGAGAGGTTAAAAATAAAAGCTTGTCTCTGGCATAGCTGCCATTTATTCTGTTGCAGAGTACCTTTTTTTTTTTTTTGCACTGATTTTTGATATGAAAAATTCATTATTTCAGACCAAATGCTCCTTTCTTCCTTCTTTATAATTTTTTAAGTAATCTTTCACATTCTAGAATAAAAAGCTGGAAAGAAGTGTCAGAGCAGAACAGATCCAGTTCGTATACTTTGATTCCAGCATTGCATAATTAGATCTTCTGCAAACTTAATTAAATATTCTTTTGGTGCTGTTCAGACCTGTCTACAGATTTCCATTTGGTTATATAATAAACCTGTATCATTGTTTAATTACATCAGATATGTTGGTTGGCTAAGCTGACATCAGGTTGCTTACTTGAAGACACAGCATTTAAAAGAAAGAGCAAGCATTTATTCTCATTTTCTTTCTGTGTCCTTTGATGTGTGTATTGCGCTCATCTATTCAGTGTTTCTAGGTAGTCATTGATATTTAAGATTCATTTAATTATAACTTGTTACATTTATTTTAATAATAAGTCCAAAGAGTATATATTTCTCCGGTTGTATGATGAATTCTTTTTATGGTAAGAAGAGATATTCTCTTTTCAGTAATGATGGTTGCATTATGGTAATTTACGTAGCCTAATTGGGATACTTCTTGTCACAGGCCTTAAAAATAACTTTTTGGGTGCATTGCCAGTGCGTTCTAATGTCACTTATTCATACTGTTTGTCTTATTGATGCCACTCTTCTGCGACTCCATGAGTATTAAAAATTCTGACTGTCATTGTGTAGATCCTGTCCAGTGTTAAAACCATCTAGGAGTGTCTTAATCAATTAGTCTTATGCAAACATTAGATGCAGAATGATAGCAGTAAATTTCATCTTCAGCTTATGATGTAACTACTAATTCTTTAGTCCTTACGAAAACCTCTGAATTTTTAAAAATGTTTAAGAGGATTATAAGGAAAGCTGACAGGTTTAGGGCCTGAAAGTTGGTGCAAAGATCTATTTAATGTTCATACTTTAGAAGTTTGTATAAGATATGCAATTTATGCCCTTATGCATTGCTTTTTGTATCAGTGTATGTTTTGCATGTTTGAAAGGAAAGAGAATTCCATTTGCTGCCTGGGTAGTTGCCAGGCAAGTAGTTTTATGTTTCCATGTAGTTTACAATGAAGAAAATGCATTTTTCTGCCCTCTGGAAGAGCAGACTCTCTTATGGCCATTTGTTGCTTGTATGATGTCTGCTGAAGGTGAGACACATTAAATGCTGCACATGAAGTACAGTGTCTGCACTGAAATATAACAAACACTCAGGCTCTGATAGTTTCCAAAGGTTTTCGTGCTCAGTAGCTTAACTGAAGCAGAGCACAAAAGCATCTAATTTCACCCTCAGAAGGTCCCCAAAAGGTTGTGTTTTGAGGCAAATAATTAAGCAAGGTGAATGTCTTCCTAATCCTCATCCAGAGGGACTGCAGGTGGCATCTGGGCAGTGAGACACTAGGCAGTGTGAAGAGAAGCAACATGTGGGCTACAAGGCCAAAAAGCTGAGATGAGCATGGGCAGGCAGAGAGGCTCGTGGTAGGAAATCAGGGGAGAGGTGCGCTCTCCTTACACTGTTCATCCCATCTGAACAAAGGGGTACTGCGTGCTCACAGCTGGCATATATTTGGGTTCATGGGGTCATTCCTAAAGAAGTTTTTTTGGAGTTGGTTTGCTTGTTTAAGGGATCTAAAAAGCATTTCATTTCAAAGGAACTGAAAGCATTACATTGCTCCAGGTGCCCTCTAATCACAGATGAGTCTTACCCACTTTTCCTTCAGAAGTGTTCTTCACAGGATACTGTAAGACATGATTTTCTCTTTATAAAATACAGCCTGTCTTTTCCCCAGTAGGTCATGTTTATTGGTGTGTTTACCAACTCTGGGCTAGCAGTAGAACTGGGTTGTGCTGCTTCTGCCCCAGTGTCCTCCTTCAGACTCATCATGGATCTGTCACTGGCAGGTCCTTGGGGACAGAAGTGGTCCAGCAGGAGTCCAGAGCACCCCCACTTCCTGCCTGTGCCATTGCCTTCACTCAGCTGTGCTGATCTTGGCTTTGCTTCTGTCAAGAGACAAATGTGATGGGCAAACTGAAGAATAAAGTTTTCAAATTTTATGGCACTTTTTACAGATTTCACTCTAAACAGAGCAGAACCAAGCAGCTTTAAGAGTGGAACAGAAAGATACTAAGAACAGAGAGTTTCAGTGCCCATGACCATCATACTGCCTACTAGAAGACCAGGCTATTGTATTAGCCTATGCTATTCTCTTTTGCCCCTCCCCTTTCTCCCTATTTTCAACCAAAAGTATTATCCACTTAAAGTCAAGAACAGTGTGATAGATCCCATAGAGTACTACTCAGTTTGTAGCTGCCTGTGCTGATCTCTGACCCGAGAAGCTGTGCAGGGTGAGAGGTTGTGGGCTCCTCTGTGTGGAGGTGGTCACAGAAGAGCTGTGCTGCCAGGACAGGTAGGATATGCTAGTGCCAAACCTGAAATACTACTCGAAAATAGCAGCATCTGCTGGAGCTGTCATGATTTTTATTTTTTTTTTTAAACATTAAAGTTGCTTCCCACGACTGCAGTCCTGTTTCCCTCAAGAAGGGCTCTGCAGTATCTTAACTGTGTCTCACCCAGCTCTGCCTGTGACTGTGACAAAATTTGAGAATGTAGGTTGAAGTTATAGCACCAAAAGGGATGTCCCTATATAACTGCATGCTGTTGGTATTGAAACTTTGCATCAACTTGATTCCAAAAGAATTTGGATCACCTTGTAGCTTTATTTCCTAGTCTAACCTAACATTGTCTGCTGCAGAGAACAGGAGGAAGCTCTGATAACACACATGCATATCTGTATCTTGAACAAAGATCAAGGTAACTGTCTAGTATTCAGCTGGTAACTATTCAAGCCTTAGGACACCATTTTCTTGACACAAGGGAGAAATAAAAAATAATCATAATAAATTATTCATTTCAAGGAAATTAATATGCTCACTACAAAAATAATTGCTCTGCAATGCTAATATGGCTAGTATGGTTTAGCTGGTCAGATATGCTGTAGTGATAATAAATATTTATGGACGTATAGGTTGTCATAATAGTTAACTTTGGATATGCAGCTTCTTCCACTTCAATTCTACATGAATTTGGTAAATATAAATTGTTCTATTTCCTACAAATATTTATAGACTCTAATTTTATTTTGACCTGGATCTTTATTCTGTTTATATTTATAATTCTTGAAGGTATAACTAGTGTTTCATCTGCAATACAAATAGAAAATTTGCTTATTCGTGAGAAAAAAAGCCTTTAAATATTTAACAAAATAATGTTATGATCACAGAAATAGACCAGGAAAAATTTTGGAAATCAAAATGCTGACTAAATAAAGTTAGTGCCTTTAGGGAATGTGTGATAAACTTTGTCTCACTTGTTTTTCTTCTGACTATAATGGTCCTTTGTACTTTGTATATGCTACAGACTCTAGGTAAAGCAAGTCATTCTATGATGTGCATCTCCCTTTCTCAACAACTCTTCCATCGTTTGTGTGTGGGTTTGTTTGTGGGTTTGTTCTTTGGTAGTTTTTTTGGCATTGTTTGGGGTTTTTTTTCAAAACAACAACCACCAAAAAAACCATACTTAGGGAAAGTTACCAGTATTTCTAATAATCAATTATAATATTTAAGATTGGAAATTCAGTATTGGAAATCTAATGTTAAATGGTTGGTATTGGATGGACCTCAGATGAAAGAAAAGTTTGGTTCATCAAATAGATAAAATCTGTTCTGTATACAGTCATGTCCAGTTTCACTTCAGTCAGGAAAAGTTAATATATTGGTGCAAACCTGTTCCTCACCTGCTATATTACATAACACTAATAATCTCATTCTGGTGGAAGATGCCAATGGGTATCACAGTGTGGCTTCTGTCAGTTTCTGGAGGAACTCTGTGCCATTGGGTATAGAGCAGTTCTGCGGTGGAGCCCTTCAAACGTACAACATTGTGGTCCTTACATTAAGACAGACAGCAGCGAGATCCCTTTGAGATAAACTAGGTAACTGTAAAATCTAAGGATAACCTTCTTTGCTTCATTGGTAGCTGAAGAACCTATTATTGGACAGTAGCTTTATGGATGGTTAACATCTATGTAACAAAATGGCTGTTAATTCATTTGATCAGGATTCTTTGGGAAAATAGTGTGTACTGATCTTTAGTTGCTTGAATTAGGTTTTTTGAATTACTATTAGGAATAACAGGAAAACTGTTAAAAAGCGTTTAAAGTTCCGGGCTGTTCATTTTCAGTGAGATCAACAAAAAAATGCAAATATGTAGGTTGGGTATTTAAGGTGAGGATGAATTAAATTAGGAATTGCTGTATAATGTTATTCTGTAGAAAGCTTGTTTTTCTAGTATTTAGTGATACTCACAGATTTAGTTATATATAATTAAGTGATACAATAAGGATATATGGGAAATATTTTTGTCTGTTTGGTACTTTGGTTTTAGTCTCCTAAGTCCTTGCATTCAGAACCTTATGTTTTAAATTCACAAATGGTTTCTCAACAGTGACAGAACATTCCCCCTCCAGACTGTAAAACCTAAAGCCAGAAAAGGAAAATTTTTCACAGCAGTGCTCTCCAAACTTGATCTTTTAGCAGTGTTCACCTGTGGATCTGTTTAATTTCTTGGCATGGGACTTGTTACGGGACTCTGGATGATTTATCACTCGTTACCATAGGAATCACAGTCACCTGAAGAGCACCTCAAGTGCTTATGGAGTTGGGGCACATTAAAAATTCATCTGACTGAAAGTGGAACAAATGTTTCTTTTATTGCATAAGAAAGACTCCTATAAATTTATAAATCTTCATCTGAGTACGAGGAACCTTATTCAGTAATTCCTCTGTTAAACTCCTACGTGCTTTGATGATGATAGTCATCCAAGTCACTGTTTCTCCAGCTGTGGGTTGCCATACCACTTCTTGAAGACTAAAGAAGGCACACCAAAGGAACTGGAAAGTATTAGAAAAAGCTTTAAAGTGTTCAAAATATTCTGCAAACTATCTCAGACTTTTTAAGCAGATAGAAACAGAGAGCCAAAATGGGGCTTCTATTTTCAGTAAGTCTGAGAAATACTGATGGAAAGAATTCTTAAGCAGCTCAATTCCTCTTTATATTCAGATTGTTAAACAAGGATATTTGAACTTTTTTCTGTGCATGAAAAAACAGAGGGGAGTCTGCTGGACATTTCTATTCTAATATATAGTATATCAGGGGAATATGTGGGAAAGCAATATTATGAAAGTGTGCAATATATTTTTAGCTAACCTTTAATGTACTGTAGCATGTGACAATGAGTGAAAAGGTAATAGCAACAGTCTCTGAATCACTTAAACATCAACACTGACTTGCATACTTTGAAATTGCACATTCTGCCTCTCTCTCACCCACATTCTGCCTCTTTCCTTGTCTGTAGATGTAATAAATGTCTGGATAATACTTACTGATGCAGTGATGGTACTGCCACTCGTACTGTTCAGTAATGTTCCCTTTCAAGTTGTGTTTTTATGCTGATCCTACACTTTGCCCAAATTTCTTCCTTTGATGTATTTTATATGGAAGAGGCCAAATATTTGCCATTTTCCCTGTGTTTCGTTCACCTGTCCTTATTCCATTTTCTTCTTGCAGGGAAATGCTACTGGGCACAACTGATGTTTGTGAAAGGCAAAATTTAGCCTTCCTTGGCTTTGTTTTGAATTACTGGTTTTCATTTTAATTATATTTGTGGCAAGCCTCTAGTTAAAGTGAAGACTTTTTTTTCTTATTTTGTGACAATCTCAATAATTACTTTTCTGCATTTGCACTTTGTCTGGGAAATCTTGCATTTGGACTTATTTTTTTTTTCCTGTTCAGGCAACCTCTCTCACTGCCGCCTTCACATGTTTCTGGATCTCCTGGTTCTGTAAGTGATAAACTTCTACTTAGGGTCAGTTGGTTTGTCTCCTCTGACTCATTCAGTGTCTCCTATATTGGGAATGGGAGACAAAGAATAAGAACTGCTTCTAGTGTGTGAGAAGACAGAAAGCTGCAGTTCTATACCATCAGTCTTTAGAAAAAAATAAAGAAGGGGAGGGAGGGGAGCAAGAGAGAGGGATTACTCTGGAAAGCCTCACAGATGATGCATCTGCCCCTGTAATTCAAACTGGGATTTAGCACAGAAGTAGTGAAGTAGATTGAGTAATTTAACAGTGGCGGAATAATCTCTCAGTGGCATGTGTCTTTTGAAACCTGTCCTCACTAACCACCCCCTCACCCTCAAATTTTTGAATGGTGCTTAGTGTACTTGCCAAATATAGAATGAAACACCTGCATGCTTGTTATGCACAGCTGCACCCATCTGCTGAGCATGCCACTTGCCATTTGCTTTGATTAAGAGCAGGTTAAGAGAGGCTTTAATTAAAGAAAGTCTGTAACACAGTTAAGCATTTACCTCTTCACCCTCTTTCCTTGATTATACATTTTTCTGCTTTTCTCCTTGCAAAAGGCAAGGTAATGGCTCTAGAAAGGATACAATTTAATAATGACAATAGAAAATTATTTTCCAGCTTATACGTACAGCATCTAGACAGCACGCTTAGACTGCCACATCAGCTGTAATTTCATGAACCAGTGGTTGTTCCTTAAAGTGTGGTACGGGGCTAACAAACTGCTTTGATAGGCAGATGCTGTCTGCCAGTTGTACTGCCATCATGTAGTGTAGTCATATTGTGCTGTCCTTGTGTACAAAGATGAGTTTTCTTGAAACTGTGGCTATCTGTTATTAGGCTAGGAGATACGTTAAGAAATTTTCCATCGAAAGGCACATAAGCCAAGAAAGTACTTCATAAAACTGTGTCATACGGGTACGTTTGCCACTGGATCCAAGACAGACCAACAGTGTTGCAGTTACACCTCTAATGGCACTTGAGGATGCTGAGGCAAATGACCTCAGTCCAATCCCAAATAAACATTCGGACACCCAATCAGTGTAAACTCTTGAGTCACAAACTTTCTTCCTTTAATTGCTGTAACTCACTAAATTTGCATCTTGATGAGTATTAGCTATATTGAAGTAAATAGTGATAAAATACAGGCAATAATTACTATGTACAGTTAATATCAATATTCTTCCTGTAGCACCCTTAGCCTGATTGCAGTCGCTACCCATGGTCTGTAGTTTTCACTAAGAGGAGTAATCAATGATACAAGTAAACAAAGACAAAACATTTCTTACGTGTGATTATGAAACTCAGTGTGGGATCTAGGGGCACATTGTTAGCAACCTGAATTTTACAAACAAAGGAAAAGAGAATGACAAATAATTAGTGATCCTGTTTGGTTCTTACTGGTGGTTCTTCTTGAAGGGAAGACCAGAGGACCTCTTTGGAGTGAAAATGAAAGGCAATACTACTATTATGCACTTCCTCTGTTGTTCCCAAAAACGTATGATAAATGTATCTAGACTGCGCCAGAAAATTGCTGATAAGTAGTCATGGGTGAAATTAAGCTTCACTTGTTATTTTGCTTGTTTGGGAAATATTAGGGAACGTCTGCATTTAGATGGTATGTCCAGAGTATAATTTGCTGGCTTTTGCAGAGCTGTTCAACTAGTTTTCCAAAGGCAATAAAGTGGTATAAAGAACTCCAGGAGAGCACTTAAAACAAGGCTGAAGATTTGCACTGAGACACTGCTCAGAGGAAAGATGCAATGTATTAATAGAACAAACCGTACTAGGATTAGAGAGGGAAGACAGACTTGCTGTTCAGTTGAATGGCAGCCAATTTTTGAATTAGTCATGTTAAGAGAATATGTAGCTTTACATTTTAAATGTATTGATTTTTACCTCTTTGTCTTTTGACATTTATTTTCCAACTTAGCTTTAGTGTGTTCTGAAACTTTTTATTTCTTTTCCCCACATATTTTCAAATACAGACCTAGAAGACAAAAGCTGGAAGTGAAATTAGGAAAGAACAGATTTGAAAGAATCTTTCTGTATAACACAGGCAATGTGTTGACACCTCTAGCATTTTTATATGTATTAAAATGTTATCTAGCCACTTGTTGTCCAGAAGTTTGAGACCAAGTTTGGATGTGAGCAAGAGTGCTTTGTTCAAATCCTCTGATAAGCATTTTAAAGAATGTTAAAATTGTGTTTACACATTATCTACCAAGGTTGCAAATGATACTTTCCTCAGTAAGTTTTGATATCTTCCTAGAATTTCAAATTGAGTTAATGCTGTAAAAAATGTTGTCTTGACCTTCACAGCCTATTGAAATAGTGCATAATGTTTTTATTAACACTGACTGGCATTTAAGAATGAGTGGCTTTGTCAAGACTTAACAAAAATTAAGATCATCCCATTTCACTTCAAAATCAAACGAGGAGGTTTTTTCCCCTCAGTATTTATTTATCTCTGTTCTGGGAACTTGCGAAGACAAGGAAGAAACAAGTTCAAGTGTCCGTGCTGAACAAGACAAAAGGGAGTTGAGGGTGGTGTTTGATCTCAGGGATCTCTTACCATAGTAAGCACGGGGAACTGTGAGATTATGAAATCTCATTCTGACCGAAAGTTTTATTCCAGACACAAAAATATTTCTATGTGAGAGGACCAACATTTATGGTATCACAAGGATTTGGTTTTGATGAATCTGCATTTTTTAATTAAAAGAAACCATTTTGCCACAAGCAAGATTCAGCCATGCACAGGAGGAGCCAGATGAACCAGCATGTTCCCTCTGGGAGCATCTCAGAGGTACTATGAGATGTTGCTGAGCAGCAAATTCAGTGCTGCATTGGGTGTTCAGCAGGAGCACTGTGGATCCACTTCCATTACTTGTGGTCTCCAGTGGGTTTCGTAGCACAGCAGGCAGCCTGTGTTACAGGTTTACCTGGAAGCCCGATTGCTGGTTACAGGGCTGGAAATATGAAACAAAGGTCAAAAATCCAGGGATCATTTCAGATTGCTGTTTGCCAGTTTCTTGGTTGCCTTTCTGAAAACAGCTGATCTCACTCTGTAGCCTAAAGAAGAGACTTCATAGAGTTAGACAGGCCACGCTTCCTTTCAAGAAGGACATTAGATCTCCTTCAAAGCAAATGTTGATAGCTCTCACTGCTGTTTAGCACTTGTTGAAGACTTCAGTTTTCTCGACAATCTGGAGAAAAAGCATCCACTACAACTGCAAATGGCTACATATATCAACAAAATAATTTATTTTTAAAAAAAGACAATAGAATATCAATCAAGATGACAGGTTTTACAAAACTGACCTTTGAGAGCAAGAGAGAATCAGGTGAAAGTCACTTTGCATTCTGAATAATACTGGTAAACTGCAATGCAGATACTTCAGTCACTTTAACTGTGGGCTCAAATGATATATGGTGTGATTTAGGTAGTAATGAGAAAAATCTGTGTTATTTCTATCCGGCTTTAAAGGTCTATAGACTGACCTCAGAACTGAGGTTAAAAAAGATTCTCTAATGTTAGCACCTAATAATATTGTGATGTTACTGTGTTCTTTGAAATCACATTGCAAGTTTATAGCACTTTGTAGAGATTTCATATTGATTTAGCATCAGGGGTTATCAAAATAGAATTATAGGAAAAACCCAAAGGTGATGTCCTTTCAGTGAGCCAGAGTCTGAATCTGCTTCTTTATCTTACTACCATCCGCTAGCAAAATCCCACCCTAGTTTTTTGCTGGTTTAAATGCTTTCAAAAACAACATTTTGTAATGATCCAGATTGGGGAAGAAAGCAGTCTAGAATTTATAGTGAGGTGGCAATAGGAAATTGCCTAGCTAGGATCAGCAATAGCAAGTTAATTAAACTATGCCCAAAGCTGGTACCACTGATGAGGTGAAACTCCAGACTGCAGCTTAGTTTATGTAATTCATCATCAGTAAACACAATTGTTCTGTGCTGCAAATAGCATCACTCAGTGGACCAGAACTATGCCTGACTGCCTGAATTAGGCTGGCTAGAACAGCTCGTTATGGGAAGCAGCAGTTCAGTGAAGACAAGCTTTGGAAGGAGAATCTTTAGGTTTTAGCTCTGTCCTTGTGCCTCCTATACCGTGTTTCCTGATTGATTCTTTCTAACTCAAAGCAACTTCTTTTTTTGATCAATAATCTACTGCCCAAAAATGAACTATATACAACCCATTTGCCTGGTTCTCTGCATTTTGCTTTGATTTGCCAAAATTATTTTGAAATTTCATTTCTCCTGGGAAGTCTATTAATGAAGAAAGCAAGCAGACCTAACAGAATTGTATTGTCCTCTAGCAAAAGAAAACCCCACATCTTTAATGTAGGAGGAGGGAAAGAAAGCAGCAGTGTGGGGATAACAATAGGACTGAAGCTTTTATTCTAAGTGCATTATGCCTTAGTACTGTGGTTCAACTAATCTTCTGAGACTCTGTAAACATTGACCTGCAGATCTCAAAAACCAAGCAGAATGATGATTGTTCAATATCTTCATCTGTTTTGCTGTGAGTAGTGTTAATTTTGTTTAAAATGTTAACTGTCTCTGATAGTTAGTAGACAGGCCACCAAAGAACTGATGTCTGTTGTGAATACAGCAGAAATGCAACAAACACCATTAACTGTATCCTGGATAGGATAGGAGCACAAAATTCAGTGATTTATTTCTGTGACACTTTCACTGCCTTCATTCTTTAAAGCTTTTGTCATTCCCACTCCATTTGGGGAGATGTCTCATTAATTCTAGGCCAAAATGGTGATGTTTCACTTGTATGAACTTTAACTATATCTGCTGAGTTTTTTCTTGTCCTTATGGGCATTTTGTTTGTTCGTTTTTTAATTCGGAATTATTTTGGATAAGTAAGTATCCATGTGCTGAAGGATTTAAATCCAGTTGTCCATGACCAGCTCCCAGCCTGTTTCTAGCCTGCCATGGTCTGAGTGCAGAAGAATAGTGATCCTTTCACTGAAACGCAACTTGGTTGACAGCCAAAGTTTCCTGTGAGAGACTTTTCTTCAAAGGCAATCCCAATGTAAGCAGGAAGGGGAGAGCAGGGGAAGCGGTGCAGCAAGGAGCTGGGTTTGCAGGCTTGCAGTGGCATGGCACTTTCACTGGCTGTGACCTGCTGGTAAATGCTGCTAGCTGCCTCGTGGTGCTTTGTCATCAGTATCACCTATGTTTATGCACAGGAATGAAAGTAAATCCCGCTTATTTGTCACTCCAACGCTACCAATTATTTTCTGTTGAACTGACAGATCCTGTGTTGCTGCTGCACCTCATATGGTAAGACACTAAGTGAAGATTCACTAGAACAAGCACAGATTCAGTTCACTGAATCAGGTTCAGTTCATCTCCCCGTTTTTTATTGCCTGCATCTCATTCAGTCAAGGTTGGCTTCAGAAAATATTTGGACCTGACACAAATATAAGTGCAGAATTTCAAACTCAGTTTCAATATATAAAATTACATGTGATGTTGCGCTAAGAAAAAAAATGCTAGTGGTGTTTTTTCAATAAACAAATGATGTCCATTCCTCTCCCCAGTGCAAAGACACACAGTATCAATAGAAACAATTACTTTGTTGTAATTTAATTTGAAAAGCTACTTGCAGAGAAGCAGAGAAGCAGTTTAGCAAGGTTGATGAAAATGGTGGTTTATTTAGCATAGATATGGATCCAGTCTAAAACCAGGAGGCTTCTCCTGTACATCTGAATCCTACATATATGTTGAGAAAGATTTGAATTAAGGAAAGTAATGTTTATTTTTGTGAAACATCTTTATATATAAAGCCTGCAGGTAAGGTGAAATATCACCTGGATCCAAAAATAATCACATTAATTTTA
Organism: Megaceryle torquata; assembly: GCA_024611175.1. Lineage (NCBI taxonomy): Eukaryota > Metazoa > Chordata > Aves > Coraciiformes > Cerylidae > Megaceryle > Megaceryle torquata. The sequence continues at coordinate 23,715 of JANIJG010023628.1, forward strand.
TTTTTTTTCCCCCAAAACTAAATTAAAACTCTGAGTTTTTCTAATACCCCATCAAGTTTTGCCCTTAACTTTGCTCTGAGATGTCTGATGTAGGAACTCTCAACTTAATCATGTACCAAATTATTCAATTTTAACAGCATTGTTACTTCTTGAAATCATGATAACTCAGTTTTGCCGAGAGACATCCTTCTATTCCAATAAACACAACAAATTGCTTTAAATAACTTGCCTTAAGGCAAATGTACAAAGGTGAAAATTTCTGCAAATCCTATAGCAGCTTCGCAGTGTTACTGCCTCATTGAATAAGGCTTGGCCCATCTGTAGTTACAATATGTAGATGATACGTGATCAGTTTTCTTTGAGGCAGTTCAGTGAATATAAAAAGTTTGTTCAGAGCCTTAAAGGGCAGTAAATTTTATGGCACGTGATGCAGCCAGGCTAGCAAGATTTTATTTTTTTATCTTCTTCCTACCACAAACCTAACTAGAAAAACAGCATTTTAAAAATGAAGCAACTACGCACACAACCCAGGTGTAAACATGGAAGAACAACAGAGAATGTGCCTTACTTTCCAAAACCTATGGGTTAGTGCCAGACACTGAGCACTGCGTGTAGACTCTGCTGTTGCAATTCCTGGCAATTAAACATATAGGCATTTGTGTTGCTTTTAATGCTAGCTTGATACAGATAATTTTGGGCAGTGTGTGTTCAGGGACTGGCAATCTTGAAAGCTTCTACCTAGGCATGTTGAAGTCTGGGGAGCTGTGACGTAAGTTATGGAAAAGCTTGCAAGTCTGCTTTCTTATAAGCTTTCAGGAAGTTTCGATTCTTATTTTGTGTGCAGGGCACAGATAAGGCTGCAAAGGAAAGATGCAGAAGACTATCACTGTTTCAAAGTGCCTTATTCTGCAGTATCTCAGTTTCCCTTCTAAAATGGAATATAAAGGCTTTCCTATGTGAAGAAAACATGGTAAAGTGAGATGTGCTGCAAATTGATGGCATGCCATCTTTTCTACTTTACATACTCCTTCATGTAGTCTCTGTGGTCATGGTTAAAGACCTTCCCTTTTCCCCGCCTCTCCCAAATGAACTAGTTATAAGTGATGGAGAGACGTCAACTAAACCTGAAGAGAACCTGCTATGACACTTTGGAGAGCTGCAAACTGCCTTATTTATCCTGGCAAAACATTAATCAGCTGTCCAGTGCAATCATGCACTCTTGTTAACAATTTAGTTCTTTCTATGAAAAAGGGAGAGTCTGACAGGTATTTATAATTCCATCTCTGCGACCTCTCATCTAGTGCCACCAAGACAAGGCTGTTCCTGCCTTCAGCATGAGCACCACCATGGCTGTCCAGAGTATACGCTGACCAAAGCAGACTGTTGAGGAGCCTGTAGGGACTCAACGAACTTATTGCAACTCATATGCAAAGTTTCTTTTTAGCAGCCATGACATTGTCATCCTTTTCTTTATATGCAGCTAGAGCTATGCAGATATCTGCGCTGTCCCATTCTCTGCTTCCTGCTGAACGGATATTTAGTTGTGTAGTGGGAAACAACAGGAAAAAAATCACTTTTCTGAACCACAACTGTAGGCTCAATTGAAGTCTAAGAAATTATGACTTTGCAGGCCATTTCTTAATTAATTTGAAGAAAATTAAACCTGTTCTTAATACAAATAGTGCAGTTTGGGTGAGCAGGGTAAAGGCTTCCGACTGGGATGAGTTGGAGGGAAACAGAAATGAGTGAGTTCAAATAAATGGCAAAAGCAGAAAAAAAAGAGGGCAATAACATAAATATCCTATGAGACCAGCAGAAAACATCGGACAGTTATAAAAAAGGCAGATTTGAAGGCACATGCAAAAAGAGGTTGAAGCTGTAATAGCAGGAGCAGCAGCATCTGAGGCAGCAATGAGAGAAATGGCAGTAGTTAGGACAGGAACAGATGCTGAAATAGCAATAGCAGTAATATCTCCTGTCACTGTGCACCCGAACCACTCATTTAGGGGCAGCCAAACAGACTGTTACAAAGCAAACAGACCATTATGGGCTATTGTACAAATATTTATTTGGATGAATGTTGATGTGCAGGAGGTGAGGTGAAACAGAAGTTGCTGTGCATGCTTAGCAGCCCCAGAGCCATGCTATTCATTAGCAACAGCCCTTTCTGCAGAGCTGCTTTTTTTTCTTTCTGTAAAAGGCAGTAATCAAACCACTCCAAAATTTCCAGATATACTTTTTAGGTTTTAGTTATTTGTTGTTAGTTTAATCATTTAGGTTTTTTAAGAGAAAATATTTTTAACTCCTCAGATTTGTCTTTCTTAGAGGATGAATATATTCCATGATATGTTTCCCCGGCTCCAGGATGGCTTTCTGTTGAAAAACAATGCCTTTTTGCTTTTTAAAAAAAAAGTTGCATTGGTCTCTTAACTGTTGCAGCTACATTCTCCCTTTGAATGACATTGAGCTGCAGCAACTTGTAACAGCACAGAAATTAGCCTCTTGACTGGTAGGCATATTTACTTGTTTGGAAAAAGGTACTTGAATTCTTTAGTAAAAATTGGTAAGTTATGCCGGCTGGCTTTGGGGTAGGAATGTGTCTATATGTATGTGTGCATATCCAGAATTGTTAGGTTCCTGGCCACACCTGATAAGGAGGTGTTTGCACATATTAGAATCTCAGGTCATTGCCTTTATTGGGGTCGGGAATAAATCAAAGGCCCTTGTTGCCTTTCAGCATAGAAAGGACAAGAGAGCACTCTCTGAATAGTCTGTGTGAAACGTAAGTTTCTTTAAAGAAAATTTCTTAGAGGAGCAGGACCGCGATTCAACAAATTCTGAAGTAATGCTTAGACTTTAACTTGGGAGTCTCCAGATTGGAATAGCAAAGCATTTGCTTCAGTGCTGCATGTGACCAGTCTTAGCAGTTCAGGTACCCTGTTATTCAAAATTGTGTACCTGTGCTGCAGGCATCCTCCAGCACTTGCTTCCATTGGCCAGGCTCTGACCTCAAAGGCATGAGTGCATAGCTCTGTTGCCACTGTTGAGTGTGTCCACAAGTTTTCACCCACAAGTATAACCTAAAAATGTCTAACCCTTTAATAATAATAAAGAAATTTGCCCTCAAAGATGTCTGATGGTGCCTTTAACCTTGGAGCTAAATTTTTGTTCTAAATATTAATTTCTACTAAACTTGGGATTATAATGGAGATGTTGACACAGCAGAAGAACTGCCATGAAGAGAGCAAGTCACACGTTATTGTAACAGCTCTTGATTGCCTAGCAAAGAAATGCATAATGAATAAACATTATTTTAAAAGGCTTGATAACACAATGAATTTTTCAGTGGAAGAAACAGAAGAGAAAGTATTTAAAAAATACATGAGTTCCATATTTGATTATAAGTCAAGAAGCAGTAGAAAGAACCAAAAAAAAATGATAGCAGTGGCAGCAGGCACCAAGCTCTCAGTCTTGAATTAATGAGGTTATTCATAATAGGGAGGGCGTGACATACTGATTAGTCAATTGCTGCGCAGAAACATACAATTAATGCGCAACTGGAATTAGTATACAATGAATTGCTGATTGAAGTTATTATTACAGCAAAAACTCTATTGACATCACAATAGTTTAGTTATCAAATAACATGTTTAACTTGGGCGATCTGATTCCAACCTGTTAATAGGACTGCAGAGAGTGGCTTGTGCATTAACTGCAAACCAAGATGCACAGAGTGGCAAGTGAGATTTAGCTCAATGGAGTACAAAGGTATAATGATAGGAAACCTGCATGCATTGAAAAGGGAATGTCTTCTGACCTTGGACAAAATTAAATGATGTTCAGCCTGGCTAAGGTATCACCCATCCTGTCATCAACCCAGGGATGCTGCATCCCAAGCACAGGCTGGCAAGGGCTCAGCAGGCACAGAGGCGGCTCTTGCTGCCCATGGATCACTCACGAGCAGCCTTGTCACACCTGCTCCACAGGGGTAGGATGGCTGCTTTGCTGTGCCTTTAGTACCTTGTATGATTGCAGTGCTTAAGGAATGATGTTGCACATGGGGTAGGAATGATGTTGCACATGTTCTGTATGATCTTTATGTACCATGCAGCATAAGGGCAGCTGCAAGGTCAGAAGCAAATGGAGTTTACCAAGCTAATCTTGCTTCCTTTTGAGAGTAGGGCGTTTGACAAGCTTCTGTCAGGTAAGGGAAGGAAATGTCTCTAACAGTACCACATAACAATTTAGGGCCGCCTTGAGTCTACTTTTAGCTAGTGAAAAAATTTTTTTATCTTCTGTATATATATACTCTCAGTATGTAGGTCTTATAGATATATAGTGGTTTTGCTATAGCATGCTGCATGCCAGCAACCAGCATTCTACAGGCTGCACAGGAGCTGTAGGCACCAAGTGACAGCTCAAAGCAACCTGACAGAAGGTTGAAAACCTTGGTCTGCGGCGTGGCGGGTTTCTCTCCATTGGCAGACCGGTTATGCAGTGGTTCAGATAAGACTTTGCCCCCATTTTTAACTTAGATTGCAGAAAATTAAGCTGATAATATTGAAAAATCATGCTATCCTCAAATTTATTATCTGTCTTTCCATTTAGCAATGTAAATAAGAGTGATATTTTTAGATATAAAATAAGATCTGATTTCTATCCTAAGGAATTTAAAATCTGAAGTAGTAAAGTAAATTATAATTGTGTAGATAAAGATATAACCTTAAGGAGATTAGGTGAAATTAAAGAAAAAATAGAGCATTAGGAGCATTTTGTAGAAGGTGCTTTATGCGTGGAAACTCAAGTTCTGATCGCTGATTTATCTTATAGCATATTTGTTATGGTCTAGCATGTATTCCGTTGCTGATACTTTATTTCAGCTGTATCTAAAAGCAAGTGGTAGTGCATTTTCTGGGGACATAGTACTTAACCCTTTTACTTCACAAGAGTTATAAATGTCAATAAATAGCAAAAAATACTGTTTTAAAAAGAAAAACAAGTATAGTCAAGTATTATGCCACGTCACTTTTATGTCATTATGAAAGTATCAGTAGGTATGTATTGCTCTAGGAATTAAAAAATGTAACAACATCTGGAGGGAAATAGGAACACAAATTATTAACTGTGATCATTTTAGGTCTCTGACTGAAATGAAGCTTTAATCTCAAGAAATGGTCAAGAATTAGTGAAAAATAAAAATAGAAATCCTAGCACTCTTCTTTCCTATCATGATCCCCAATTCAGCAAAGTACTCAAAAATTGTTTAAGTTGCTTGTAAAGACTCTGCCAGACGAGTGAAATTCTTTGAAAGCCTATCATTAAGTCACCAGAAGCTGTAAGAAAGTATTTTTTTTCCAGGTCTTTTCTGAAGAAGATCCTTTTCAATAATACTGTGTGAGAAAGTCTACCTTTACTAAGTGCTTAAGCCTGACCCTATTAGTTGAGAGCAAAAGCCCCACTAAATTAATTGTCTGGCACTGGTGATGCTGGGAGATCTGGCAGCAGTGAGGCTCCCAGGCTGTGTGTGACTGCTGGAGTGATGAATCTTCCTCTCTTCTTTCTTCTTTTCCATAACATACCACAAAGGTTTCAAGAAAGCAAAACCTTTAGCAAATTGCCAGCTTTGTCACATGCAAATTATTTTGAAAACAGACTTGGACTACTTCTCTTCATTGCTTGCTGAAATAATTTTCATGATCAGATGTCTCTTTACCAAGATCTGGTTAAAATTCATTATGTGTCAATCAACCTGGCTTTACCAAATCAGAAGAAAACTGGGGTTTATTCAGCCTTATCTTGGATTTCTTTCTCTTTCTCCTTTTCCTCTATTCTGCTGCTGTTCCACTGAGAAATTAATTCAGCCTTTCAGTCAGTGTGAGAGCCAGGGTGGGAATAACAGGAAAACCTCAGTTACTAGGAAAGGTATTAGTTTATAATAAAGTGCTGAGCCTTGAAATGTCACTTTCCTGTTTGAAGACAGTAATATAAATGGCAATAGAAAATCAAGTGCTCTGTTAATTTAAGTGGTTGGCTTGTTAATATTTACAGTATTCCGAGCAACAGAAGTAACCGTCTCTGCTTCTAAAGTTCATCCAGCAATATTTGCTGTGAAAAATCAGGATCGTTTCATGATGTCAAGCAGGTATGAACTCTTGGTGTTCTGTGCTGTAGCTGAGAAGGAGGGGAACCTTTCGTCAATTACCAGTCCCAGGCTTCTCTCTTCAACAATAAAGCAAATTATTTACTAGTAACTATTCTCAAAGTCACTTCTGGTGACGGGGTGAAGCAGAACAGCATGCTTCTCATCTTCACACTAGCTCTCTACGTGGCCTTCTTCTAGAGCTCGCTCTCCCTCTGTCATTTATGGAGCCTATGGGAACCCATCTTTTCATCACATTTCCCTCTGCACTCATAGGTGGCTTGGCTCTAGGCAGCTGAGCTTCTGGTGGCAGATACAATGAACGGACACTCCCAAGGCAGCATTTGGGACTACAGTTTTTTATGGTAAAAAACACGCTTAGTAAAATGGAGATTCAGTTCAAACCATGCTTGGAAGATTCACAGTAGAAGTGAATGTCTGAGTAGAGGGCATATGTAGAGGCCATAGAATCATCAATGTTGGAAAACACCTTTAAGATCATCTAGTCCAACCATTAGCCCTACTCTACCAAGTCCACCACTAAGCCAAATTCCCAAGCACCACATCTAGATGGCTTTTAAACACATCCAGTGATGGTGACTCAACCACCTCCCTGGGCAGCCTCTTCCAATGCCTGACAACCCTTTCAGTGAAAAAATTTTTGCTAATGTCCAATCTAATCTTCCCCTGCTGCAGCTTGAGGCCATTCCCTCTTGTTCTGTCACTAGTTACTTGTGAGAAGACACTAGTGCCTACCTCTCTACAGTGTCTTTTCAGGTAGTTGTAGAGAGCAGTAATGTCTCCTCCCTCAGACTTAACAGCCTCAGTTCCCTCAGCCACTCCTTGTAAGACTTGTTCTCCAGGCCCTTCCCCAGCTTAGTTGCTCTTCTCTGGACCCACTCCAGCACCTCGATGTCTGTCTTGTATTGAGGTGCCCAAAACTTAACACTGTACTCGACATTAGTGAGTACCTTGTGTACTGAGGGACAATTGCTTCCCTGGTCCTGCTGGCCACACTATTTCTAATACAAGCCAGGATGACATTGGCTTTCTTTGCCATCTGGGCACACTGCTGTCTCACATTCAGCTGCTTGTCAATCAGTACTTCCAAGTCCCTTTCCTCCAAACAGCTTTCCAGCCACTCTTCCCCAAGCCTGTAGTACACTCCCACCCAACTTGGTGTCATCTGCAGACTTACGAAGGGTGCATTCTATCTCCTCATCAAAATCATTGATAAAGATGTTAAACAGTAATGGTCCCAGATCTGAGCACTGAGAAATGCTAGCTGGTGGTTGCCTATATTTACGTGACCTTCTCCATTAGCTCTTACTTAGCGTGGGAAGAGTTACCTTTCTGGGATAGGTGCAATTTAAGGTAGAAGTGGACCTAACTGAGTGTTTGCAGTCAGGGAAGTAGTAAGATCTGTATCTATTAAGCACACCCATGCAATAATGCTGATTTACATTGGGCCTATAAGTATGCTGCTCTAGGCCACTGCCTCCAGCTGCCGATGACACTTTCCCCATAAAGTAAAATATTAATAACAGCAAATCTCAAGAGATTTGTTTGTTTTTAATTATTTGCTATGGTTGGGTTTCAGCTGAGATCAGAACTCCTAAGAAAGATAATGGCTAATTTCAGAGATCTTGAGTCCAGGATTTGCCAACAAGTGGCAAGCAGTATTTCTGTCCTTTTCAAAACATGTGGAAAAAAAAAAAACAAAACAATTCTTCTGGTAACATCATCCTCTGTCACGTTGAAATATTTCCGGAGAACAAAAAAAATACCCTAATGGCAAACTAAAAGTAAATTGCTGTATGCCAAAGAGCAGGAAGGGAGTGAGTAGGTAAGCTTCCTGCTGCAGTCTAAGAAGAAAGTAATTACATTATTTCAGATGCTTTTTCTTCGTACAGCAAAAGACCTGCATCATAAAATAGAAAATGAAGGGCTTGAAACTTTGCACACCACAAAATGTATTATGCAGCTCCATCAAACATGAGTAAGGATTGTGCCTCTTTCCAGCCTGTACAGGTAAGAGCTGGAGTTTATCTCATCTATTCATCTGCAAGAGTATGTCAGATATGAAGGAACATTTTCTCCTCTCTGATGTGAAACTTTAGTTCCTTCTGGAAATGACAAATCTACAGGCAGATTTGGAAAGATTCAACATTTTATATGTTCTTGATCCAACAGGCACTGAATGCGTATCTGGCTGAAAAGGCAGTGAAACATTAGTTACTGATGGAGTGGATATGCAATTTAGTTTGAGGGCAGAAAGATTAACAGTTGGTGACTGTGATCCATGTCAGAAAACCTAGCCCCTTGTCGGTGCTCACTGTTACTGGTATTTTAATTTCAAGTATAAAATTGCACTTGCATTTTTTTTTTTTATTATCAGCTCAGTCTGCTAGTTTCATCTTTACTACTTTATGTTCAAATTTATATTAAAAAAAAAAAAGACCCAAACCGAACACCAAATGGTTCTTTTGTTTGTTCCAAAAAATTAAGCACAAAGAAATGCCATCACCCTGCCCCAGCAACACCAAAATGTGGCAAATGCTGCCAAGGCTTCATGAAAACTCCAGAAAACCTAGCATGTTGTTTCTCCTGGGGTGTTCCAGGCTGATCCTGAAAAGACAGGATTCAGTTCCCTGCGTTCTGGAGTTACAACGCAACATAAGTAGATGTGTGGCAAAGCACAGCCTTACTGGGCAGAGTTGGGGAGCAGTGTGTCAGAGCTGCTCCTGGTCAGTCTCTGCTGGCACTTTTAGGCCAGGGATGAATCTGGCATAGCTACAGCAGGAGGAAAGGGTCCTGTGTCTCAGTAGGCACAGGTCCTGGCTCGCCTGAGTAATTATCTGCTGTTAAAAGGAAATGTAAAAATCATCCCCGGGTATACGTAATTCAGAAAGCTTTAGCTATGCATTAAATGATTATTTAAGTAACATCTAGATGCAGGAAAATCCTCAACAGAGGTCTATCTATTGAAAGAAACTTTGGTACAGAAATACCATTTCAGGGTTATGGCACATAAAGATTTGTAAGTGGGTATTTTGATGCTGTAGGTATGTGACAATGTCTCATATCTGGGGGATTGAGTGCAATTGGAAGGAAATATTCCCCTCCTTGGAGGATAATGATGAGGGACGGTTCCAGCCTAGCTAGGCTGTGCCCTCTCACAGCAATGGGGAGTGTACTGAAAAAGGACAAGGTTGTTTACTGTAGAGGACAAGAAAGTAAGATGGTAAAATGTTGAGAAGTACTAAATAACATTTACACAAGAGGATTATCCTCCAGGCTCCTGTATCATTTTGGAAAATGTGCTCAAGTAGTTTTTTCTTTTCCCTTTTTTTCCTCTCTTTCCCTCCATTTCTAAATGCAGTATCTGTGATTTTTAGAGCAGCACCTGTAACCTTAATATTTAGGTGCAAGGTCTGACATCAATCAGATGTCATAGCCCTTCACTCTCCTACATGTTTTATTTTATCTTACAATGTGGGAGAACTACAGAGCAAGTTTTCTATTAGTGTTAATTTTTCTTTCTTTTGCTGTGTGAGGGTAGTATAGCTCTCACAGGATATTTTAAAATAACTCAAACATTTTTCTGGGTAATTCCCTTTCTGACTGCTTGCTCACATTCTCCCGACATGTTTCTCTTAATATCTGATATTTTTCAAAGATTGGAAGGCAACATTACACAGTAAAAACAGCTGATATTTTTTCTTTCTCTCCGTCTCTCAGTGGAGGAGGCAGCATTTGTCATTCCTGTGCAGAGCAGCTGTTGCAAAGCTTTATGGTGAAGTGTCCTTGTTCACAGTACTTCAGAAGAGTGTTTTTGTAAATCTTTTCCTTAGATTGTGTATTGCAGGGTCCCCTCTTAAATTCTGTCTCTTCCTCCACACTGAAGTGAATAGAGAGAGGAAGTCTGAGCACTGTTGCCAATAGTAGGGCCTTTTTTTCATTGATTTCAAGGGGCTGCTGATCAAATCTCTGTCCACTATGAACTGGAGCTCAGTTTCCCCAGTAAATAGCTTACTAGCTTTATAGTATTTGGGAGTCTGACTTTTAACCCAGACATTCTCCTCTGCTCCAAAAAACTTTGTGACAATATTTTTTCTAATGTGTCTTATTTCCACATTGACACCAGTCACTCAGATGCATTTGTAGCTGCTTCTGGCAGAGCTAAAGCTTCGTCTCCTACAGTTTCACTCAAACAAGACTTTTCTTTTTTTCGTTTATTTTGGCGGCAGACAAGGAGGTAAGGTCCTGTGCTTTTGACTCCAATACTCTTTTAATGCTCCTGGCCATCTGGCGCTGAGGCATGACTTTGTATTGAGAACTGGATTACAATTCAGTGCTCTTTTCATGGTATTTCTCCCTACTTTTTCATTCTTTGTTCCTGCCTTTTTCTGATTTCCAAGGTACTAAGCTATATTTCTTGCCTATCTATATTGCCCAGGGAGGTGGTTGAGGCCCCATCCCTGGAGACGTTCAAGGTGGGGCATGACAGAGCTCTGATCAACCTGCTCTAGTTGAAGATGTCCCTGCTCTCAGCAGAGGGGTTGGACTAGAAGACCTCTAGAGGTACCTTCCAACCCAGACATTTCTGTTTCTATGTTTCTTGTGCAGTGCCAGTTTATTGTGCTTCTTTCTCTTACCAATAGCAGTGTAATTTTTAGTGAAATTAATTTATAAAATAGATTATGTTTTAATGTGATACAGATACTACTGTCTGGTAGATATTATTTATCTCTAAGCTTTAAAATTCAACAACGTGCCCTGAAATATTTTTCAATTATCTTGAAATTAAAAACTTTTCATTTGGCTAAACCAAATACAGCACATGAGCAGCTCTGTGGGATGGACCTACCTTAGTCTCATCAAAATGCAGCAACATTATTAGAAAATTCCTAAATAGGCCACTCTCCTGCAAGTGAGCAGCATCATGGCAGAGCCATATGCTGATGTTTTAGATGAAGATCACACTGATTCAGTTTTCTTTAACTGATTCCAGTTATTTGTTTGGGTGGATCAGGACCAGCTATCACATGAGATCCCCCCCTTCTTTCTAGAATGTAATTTTTCCTACTTTGTTCTTTCATTGTCCATCTTATACTGGTTGCTGAGTTGCTATCTTCTTAGGGGCGGCAGATGCAGATTTTTATCTGTTCAGAGAGGACAGAAAAATGGAGGAGGGTTTCTGAGGAACTTTGACTTCTCCATTGCCCACAGTATGAGTCTAGGGTACTCTGGAAAGCAAATAAATTTTTGTCTTCAAGCAACAGTCCATGACAAACTCCACGCAGATAAGCAATAAAAAGTAGAAAGTCGCGATGATGAAAGTCTTGTGACTGTTGGCCAAAAAGTAATGCAAATATATGCAGGAATGCTATCAGTTCAAGCCTTTGCTCTCAATACTGCAAAATCCAACATGGAAAAGTTTATACTCATTTGAGATAATCTGGTAGGAAGGAGGTTGTCTTCTGGTCCCCAGGCTACACTCAGGATCTCTCCTTTGTTATCAGATATTCAGACAGTCCTATGGACAGGATGATCTAATAGCTTGAAGGCCTCTCTCAGATAGCAAATCTTGCAAGAAGACTGTCCTCTCCTGCAAGTTTTGCCATGGGATCTTTTTCCTTCAGCTTCCTGATATACATTTCTTTCTTCAGACTGCTTGGAACCAGAGTGAAAATGAAAGGAAGGAGCAGCAAATGGTGCTTTCAGTAGTTTCCAGATACATATTATCTGCCTGAGCATACATCCTCTCCCGACTCTTCTCCTAAAACTCATTGAGCTCTACACTCAATGCAGTGAAGAAAATGTATGATCAAGTAAAGCACCCAGTGTTGTCTGAAGCCTACTGACTCTTTCCCTTTATGCACAACTGTCACTGCAGCATCAGCCTTAAATGAGTGGTGACTGCTAAAATGTCTATAATCTTTGCAAACTGGAGACCCTGTGTGGTTTCCTGACTTCCCTGCATAATCCAGTATCTCTGCAGTATATAAAAAGCCTCTGTGAACACTCACAAAGGACCAGTGCCTCAGCTGAAGCCCATTGACTTCCCTGGAGTTTTGCCAGTATCCACCAGCCGAGAACCCTTTTTTCTTGCATTTTCTGAAGATACTGTTGGGAAAACACTTCTGAAATCCAATGTTCAGTTGATAAAATGTGAGCAAAAAAATAGTATGTGCAGCAATGGAACAAGTGAAATCGAATTCAGAGATGACCGAGTGGTGCTGGTTGTTGCATTTTTCTATCTGAAAATACTTATCTGGCAAAGTGGGAATGTTTCCCAAAAATGCATCAGGTTTTATTGGAATGCTGTAGGAAATAATTTGAACCTATTGTGTCAAAATTAAAATGTAGTGTTTTGTTTTAGCTATTTTGCACTGAAGACTGAAAAATCCTTCATGAAACAAAGAAGTTTGATCATCCTAAAAGCAAATTTTTCTGAAATCTCATTTTGCTGTAAATTGTGACATTTCAACTTGTTACTCGGATACGGCAAGAAAACAAATGGCAAAATTCCTCATGGAAAGGTGATTTAACACAACTTTAATAAGCTGTTTTAACAGTATTACTTTGGAGAACTGTGAGTGAAATAGCCACCTTTATTTTTAGCAGAGGTATGCATTATAAGTGAAACCCTCACAACCACTTTATTGTAGAAAACTATATAATACTAAATACTATTACAGTATTTCAAGACAATGCATCATTTCCCTCTGCCTGTGCTAACCACCACCACAAGCTTCCCAAGCTTTCTGTCGAACTGCAGAACACAGACATCTGCTGGACTCAGGAACAGGGCATTTCCATAAGCCTATCTGACTTTTCTTAACAAATTTCTAGATGGAACATAAGAATGCAGTAGCCAATGTAGAGTCAGAGGCACAAGAGAATGTCAGCCCCACTAAGAGCCGAGATGGGAAGAGGGATTATTCACTTAAGCACCTTCTACTGACAAAATTGTTGTGGATCGTTATTTGGAGTATTCAGCACTTGAGTTTCTGGTATTTTCATGCTGTTTCCCCACAGATTGCTTTCCTGTTGGTAACAGTTGTGGGAGGAGATAATACATCACCTTTGCAAAGTTACTGATGCTAGAAATTTGATCCATTCCCTGAGATGGGCTGCATTGGCAAGGCAGGTATATTTAGAGATCTTATATGGGACAGGAAGGTATTTTTTTTCTTTGAATAATGTAAACCATTTATCTTTTTTTTTCTGCCTCTGGAGACAACATTTTCCATAACTTAAAAAGGGCAATAGAAATACTGCTCTGAAAAGCACACCACACCTTGGAGGTGTGTAAAGTTCTTACTGTACCAGAGATCCTTTGGAGTGGTTCCCTGAGTGTTTTCCCTAAAAAACTGCAGGATTGGGTTTTCCATTAAGAATAAAGATAAGTCCAAAGTGCATTTTCATGACCTTGTATTTTGAGAGTCTCCATGCACCCAATTTGGGGATTTGTTCCTCTTTTCTGTATTGATGAAAAGTCTCTTTTTGTTCAGATGAAATTTATTTGTATTCGTGGTACTGTTTCTGAGTTCTCAATTTATAAGAATATTTCATACTGAAGTTGAGCTGATTTTGTTCTAATTCCACTCATTTTATTTCACATACTTTTAAGTTGTAAGGAGTAAAGTTCTTTAGATCAGAGGATCATTATGGAGAGAAAGGAGCTTAATATTCTCCTTCTGTTTCCTACCTGCAGTGTGGTGGGAAGATGAAAATTAATCTCTAGCCACTCCATTTCCTTTCAAAGAGGGAAGAGTCACTGAAGAATCATTTTTGTTTGTGAGCCCCACCTGAAAAAGCAGATGAAGCATCAGATTCTTTCATTTAGTGACATTTTCCTGATTAGTTTTAGTTTTGCACCTACTTATTCAGGAGGATCTAAATGTGCCTTGCTTGGTTTGCAGAGAGCATGGAATTCAACAGGAGTACAGCCAAATCTGCCATGATGTCACTGACGCTCTATTTGAGCCCTGCTCTGTTGGCATTTCTGCCAAAGGGGTATTTGAAGAACTGCATCTTTCCCTATTCAGACAGGATTTTCTGTTAACACTCCAGGCAGTCGTCATCTTTGTCACCCTATGAGTTGGTGTAGGACGGGTGTCTCATTTGCTATGCATTTTGTGTGTGCTTCGAGTAACTGTGAGACATTTTAGACTTCATTAATTCCTTTCCTGAGTTAAAACTCTAATCCTGGCTTCAGTTATAGACATACAATTTCACAGCCCCTAATGCCAGAGCATCCAAAAATGATGCAGGAAATGAAGCTGCACAGGACTTTTTCTTCAGGTCTTTATTCTAATCTCAGAATCCATCATAACTAGGAGAGACAAAGATGAATATATATAAATATATCTGAATTTTATAGATACTTATTAATTTATGGAGTTAATTGTGTATGTATGTATCTGTAATGATTAAGCAGGGAGTAGGGTCCCCAAAAGCTGCCTTTTATTTTATGGATGACTCATACTCTCTTGAAAAGTAAATGTAGGCATTTATTATTTGTGAAGGCATTTATTTGTCAGTGAAGCTGACCCACAGGTTCACTGGCAGGACTGCTCGCTTCCAGTTTTCCGGTAACCCTGAGGACACTTCTGTTACTCACGCAGGCTGTGATAGGTGCTGCTCTGGGTTGATGAAGATGCATTTCCAGCACTGAGCATGCTGCCAGCCCCGAGAAGCCCTGCAGCTCCTTGCCTTGTGGTTCCCTTAGCAGCCCTTCAGGGAACAGGAACAGCTCCTGTGGAGCTCCAGGAACAAAGTGTCTACAGATCATTTTACAGTGGCTATGTAGATTTGTCCCTAGTGCTCTAAAGCTGTACTTTTGAAAGCATCAGCAAGTTGTTCAAGACTGCTGTCGGGGTTGGTGTGACAAACTGTCTTCTGAAAAATATACACTGGCAGGCAAATGCCAGTAAAATCCCAGATGCCAGGCGCGTACTCCTGCCTGGGAGAAGGAATGCGACCTCGGTAGCCTTAGATTCTTGGTATTGTTGTAGTTGTACCCATGCCATTTATCTGTTCTTTGTTGGGTTTGAGGTTTTTTCTCTTTTCTAGTCTTTACTGTCGCCTTATTTGATTTTGTGTCTTTTTTTTATAATTGAGTGCCTGTGAGCAACCTTTTTTCAATCAATCGGTGTATAAAATATTAAGGGAAAAATCCCTGTAATACAAGAAGGTGGGTACAGGCACAGATGCTCTCTGTGGTGTGAGAGCAAAGTTGCCTGTTTGGCTTAAGTAAGACCTCCTTCTTTCTATATAATTATAATGTAGACAGGGTAAATATTAGTTTTGTAACTGATTGACATAGAGATTAGGTTTTTCACAATTCTTTGTCTCAGCCAGTGACAAGAGCCTGAAATTCCCCAGGCATTCAAGTTGTTTCTTCTACCCAGGGGCTTTACAAGAGAGTTTTCTGGTGAAAAGTGTACCTCTTTCACTAGGTCCCTTTTCCGAGCAAATCTGAACCATTCAGTAGAGCAAAGGCTCTGGGAGGACTGTATGCTCTAGTAAGGAAGGAGTAGAAGCTGGGCAACAAGCTGCTGAATGCAGATTTCTGTGCTGATTGATTCTGTAGGTCATTGTTCATGGGAAGTTGTTGACTAGGATTTTATTTTGTCTTTTTAAAACATTTTTCTTTTAATTCACATTTTATACTTCTTAAAAGAAAATTGTTTCTTATATCAAGAAAGTTTTCACAGTTTGCCTTCTCTTGGGAATTGGATTTTTCTCCTCTTGTACCCCAGTTTTGTCCTTGATTCTTCCTTCATCTTGGGTTCTGTCACTGGATTTTGGGTAGAATCTGTATTTTGTATCTTGTAAGGCCTATCCGTGTTTGCTTTATTTTCTACCATCAAATGCCCTTTTTCTGAATCCTTTGCAAAAACTATTAACAGAGCAGTTCTAATATGAGCAGAAATTTCTGTTAATCTTACAAATCTCAACTGGCATGTACTTCAAAAAACTAAGATGTGTCTCTTGAGTTGTCAGTGTAGCTACTTCTTGCTACTTAGATCTATCTTGAAGATGCCCTCAGCAAAGATTTTTTTGAACATTGTGGTTTTATGATGATCTATTATTCCAGGAGGCTGAATGGGATGGGACAAGAAAGTGTATGTGGAAGTTGCTACAAAATGATGCTTACTGCATGCTGGTGTGGCCTCTGCTTGTTAGCTATGGGCTGTTCAAAACTGCTGGTATCCATCAGGACTCTCCTAGGACATTATTAAAGGAATAGAGAAGCTGGAGCTGCTTCTCTTGACAGAGTAAATCAATTCCCATAACTTTTGTCCAATAAACCCATTTAAAATGTGAAATTTACTGTTTGTTTAGCTTCCTGTACTCTTGGCAGCTTCAATATATGTTACAGTGTTTGACTCCAGGTGAGTCCAAGGGCCGTGCATTTGTGTTCTGCCACACTTCAGGAAATAACCTTTTCTTTTTGTCCCTTCCAAGGCTGCACATTGTGTGTCAAAAATAACAGTCTGATGGTACAGAGAAGTGTGGTATGAAGTGTTTTGAAGTTTGTTGACCTAAGTGCTTTCCATAGGAATTCAGTGGGCTGCAACTTCCCCTCAAACGTTATGTGTTCGTAAGCAAATAAATAAATGTAGGTAGTCAAATTAAAATAATTGCAATCTTTGTTCAGTTTATGAAACAAATAAAATAGAATAAAATTATCAGAGTGGGCTTTTTTTAACTGTTAAGCAGGCTGACTGACCTCTGGCTGGCAGAAGAAGATGCAATTTCACTGTGAGAGAGCTTGTTTCATTCAAAAGTGATGAAATGTCATTGCTGGAAAGATGCAGGAAAGATTGCATAGGACAGATTCTGGATGGCTTGTGTAGGGCAGTGATCCCAGATGGCCCCCTCTCCATTTCACAGCATCACAGCAGTGTTCATGGAGGGGAGCAGGAGTCTTGATGCCTGTGTCAGCTGTTGATACAACTGCATGTGACAGACAGGTCATTCTCTGCAGTCCTGCAGTAAGTCTTTGCCACTTTAGCATTCTTGGAGTGACTTGGAGTTGCTTAGTGCCCACCACTTGATAGGCTGGCTGGTTATTAAGTTTAGCTGCAGACATGCTTTGATTGAAATATGTCAGGACTGAGTTGCGAACTGCCAAAGTTTGTGGTTGAGACAGACCATCTCACATTAATCAGATTTTTGGCCTTGGCGCTGACCCCTCTGCTTTTCCAAATTGCCTAAGGGGACCAGGCCATTCCCCACAGGCCTCCCAACTGCTGCAAAATCCTCTGCCTGTTTACAAGACTTTAGCCCTTGTAAGCATTTGGGCTGTGGCCTCTTTGCTTTCCCTTCCAAGGGCAGCAAAATGAAATAACCGCTTCTCTCTTTTTGTACTTCTGTATGGACAGTGATCATTAACTCACTGGCTTTTCTGTGCTTCTGTTTAATGTGTCATAGCAGCTCTTCTGCTGCACAAGTGCAATCGTTTGGGGCAGTTGATGCAAGAATTACAGAGCAAGCTTGTGTGGATGGTACTCTTGGCTGCCTGTCTGCTCTCCAGGCTCGATTTGTAATCAGGTTCCTTGTGTCTGAGCTGAATCTTAGCCTCTCCTGCTAATGTTGGTTGTCCCAGTCTGTATCCCCGAGTGTGAATTTAGGTTGCTTCAGACTCTGTTCTTGTGCCAAAGTTTAAATGGAGAAGAGGATTCCACTGGCACGCAGGAGACATGCTCCTGTGGCCTGGTAAACACTTCTGCTGTGAGGAAAGATTGAGAGCTGCTGGTGAAACAAAGTGCAGCTGCAACCCAAGCCTCTTAGCTGCTTTTCTTTAAACACCAAGATATCTAAAGAAGAAATACCTAAACTCTCCAAGTACGCTATGTAATAATTCATCATTTTTTCAAAGCATATTTACTGTGATCATTAAAGCCAAAACCACTGAGAGTACTTTACCTATGAACTGACTCTATTATCAAATAAGTCAACTGGCTTATTTCTCACAAAGCCAAAATACACCATTTTCTGATGTTTTGAATGTTCAAGCAAGCTAGAATGAAAAGGGAAGGGCTTCCTTTCCAATACTCTTCAGGATGAGAATTGAGCACTTACCATTCACAACTGACCTCAATGGTTGGCTTTGGTTGTTTCTCACTGAATTTCCTGTGATTCATCAATTTCCTTCTTTTGCTGGTCATCGGTTCTTCTCATACCTTGTTATCACTGCAGTCATTCTTTGCAGTTTGAAAGAGCAGAAACCATACCATCACCCAAGGAAGCATCACTATGAAGACTGAGGAAAAAAACCCCACTTTATTAGAAAAGTAGTATATCCAGTACCCTTCTACTATGCAAGAATTTGAAAGCTTGGGGTACCTTTTCCTGATTGTTCTGGATTCTGGCTTAGTTATTGTTTTTTAAGCAATACTAGAAAAAGATACAGGCCTATACAAATAGATAGAAGTCAGTGGAAAAGAAATCTGAATCAGTTCTTGAATGGACAAAAAATTGTCTAGAGTTTTTAGGAAGTCCCTCATTCATTATTAAATCCAGCTGTGCCATATTAAAGGAACAGATTGCTGACATCTAACCAGTGAAATAAACACCCATTTTTCATGGCCATTGTGGATTGATGCCCCATGAAATCTTCTTACGGTCCAGATCTAGAAGCACAGAACCATAAATTGCTCTATCGACACGACAAAGTAGCAGCTTTACAGATGTACATAAACTGCCTCAAGTCAAATTTTAATTACCTAATTTTGTGGAAATTATGGGCCCAGACCCAAGCATCTACATCTGCAGTATAGTATTTGGAAAAAAAAGAACTTGTACTTCATTCTGTAACATTGAGAATAGTGTGGATTTGAGCGCTCTGCAGTTGCTAAGTTGACAAAATTACAAATAATTAAAATCCTGGGGAATGAAGGTTGGGGACCCTGGAAAAAATATGTATGGAGGGAATAACTAGGGAATAACAAGCTGAGCTTCCTTGGTTTGCTTCTAGTCCTATGTGAATAGCTTTACATCCATGGCCATGCCTTCAGGCACTGACAGTGTATGTTTCCTGCCAATGAGTATCAAAGGTATAGGAAACCTCCTTCTCACAGAGGGATGCCTAGAAACTCATTTCCCCAGCCTGTGAGAGGATTTTATAAAACAATTCTTCCACTTGGGTCACGGTGATTTCCAGCCATTCACTGTACATGGAAATCAACTGATTCACTTCAGGTAGTTAATTAAGGTTGAAAATGAACACTTGCCCTTTCAGATGGCTTTGCTTTCTCTTCTTTCTCCCCATTCTCCCCACTGCTTCCCCTTGATCTATACTACCACATTTTGAAGGACTTGCTATGTTTAGCAGCTTTGTGCTGTCCCTTTTCCATGATGCTCCTCTGAACCCTATATGGGCTCTCAAAGGTCACGTTGGGAATGCTTTCCTTAACACTTAGACCTAAATGTTTTCATTTTCTAGGGCATCCACTTGAACAGTTTTCCCTTGGAGGAGTCTCTGGTTATTTGTGCTTGAAGCAAAAGTTAGTGAGAAGTCTATTGACCCTTTAAGGCACCAATATTCAGCTATTTGCTTGTGGTTCTTTACTTGATAAATTACTAATTTAGGGTGAAATCTTACTCTTTAGTGGCTCCCTGTTCATAAATCACAATCTGACATTTTTTCTCTGGGGGAAGATTGCTGTTTGCAGTATGCTCTGCCACCAGAACAGATGACAATATTAGTTTATCAGGAGAAACCTATATTTTAAAAACAAATCCTGATGCAATAAATTCCCAGCTGTCTGTATTGCTGCTTGAGTGTTTTTATTGCCTGACTGTCTCTGCAATCTTGAGCTCAGAAGCCTTTGTATAGAAAGCAGAGAAATCCCAGTGTGGAACATATGATCAAATGAACAGAAAAGGGAAAGCGGTATTTCAATTTGACAATGGTTTGACAGCCTGGACAGGTATTACAGCAGATTACTTATGCTGATGAGAAATCACACACCACTTTCGATTAAGCAGCTTTTAATCAAGAATAAGGTTTTACTAAAGCTGGAATCCAGCATTTTCAAGACTCTGTTAAGCTGTTCTTGTTTTAAACTGCTACCACCAAATTTAAGTTAGATTTTTTTAAAGGTGCTGTAAACCCTTGGCTCCTGAAGAACTGGAACTTTCTACTGTATATTGCTGCCATGCCATTCTAACTAGCTTACAAGGCACACTGAACTAGTGTAAGGTCCCTACACATATTATCTGCAATTACTTCTTGCAGAAAGAGTGGGACAGAGAAATTATAGGGCCTGTCCTCTATCTTTTAGATAGCAAAAATGGCAATCTCCATCTCAAGCCCTTGTGCTTAACCACAGGATGCCCAGTCTTCCTCGCTGCTGCCCAGACCAGGACTAGCACCTCAGCCTGTGTTTTTTGCTGGGCCATTGGTGACAATACATCTGTGTGAAGAGCAGAGGGAAGAAGTATCCTTCCCTGCTCCCCCATCCAGTATGCTTACCCTGTCTGTGGCTGGGTGAATTTGTTTCTCCTCCCCTTGGTTTATACCACGCAAAAGTAGCCGGGAGATTGTGAGTGAAGGCCTAGCCCACCTAGATAGCTGAGATGGGGAGCTGTTCCCAGCACAGTCAGGTGCTTTTGGGGAGGGGAGTGTAATGCACTGGGTCTTCTCCCAGCTCCCACATGGGGCTGGACTCTCATGGGCCATCAAAGCTTTGAGAAAACAGAGAAGAGGCCTTGGGCTGAAGTCATGAGCATCTCCAGAAGCTAGCCACCTGTTTCTTCATTGTAAAACAGGAGCAGTGTAAGAAGCAGTACTCAACGCTTCGTTTTCAGCAGATCTTTGTTCTCTGTTTTCCTTTTTGCAAACATTGTTTTGGAGAAAGTTGGAGTGAAATGATTAAAAAGCAGGAGGGAGGAGGGCAGGCAAGGATGCTTGAACCTGGTTCTGCTCCTGGCACCAGCATTTTGATGTCTATTCCTGCTCCTGCTGCCCCCTTCCCTGTCTACCAACCAGTGTAAGACCTCTGTTGCTCACACCTTCCTCCTCTGCCACAATAAATGATGCTGCTGATGGGCTTCTCTGCAACTGTGTCTTCTTGTGTGTGCATCAGGTTAGGGGACACTTGGGCAAGGTGCTTTCCACATTCCCTGTGCTCTCTGCCTGGGAGTGACAGGGACACAGCAGCCACAGCAGCAGTGCTCGCCTCTCCAGTCATGCTAAATGCATCTTAAAAAAGCAAAAACCAGAGGTTCTTTTGTATTCCAGTAGAGTACTGCTGGCATAAGAACATTGTTCCCATGGGTCTGGAAATGTCTTTACATCCTTAATGTGTCTTTACTTCAGAGAAAACAGGCATGTGCAGTTAATTCTTATATGTATGCTACTTCAGCCTATTTGAAATTACGTGTGTCTGTGTGCAAGATAATTAATTTCCATTCTTCAGAAGAGTGTGAGGGAGGATTTTTCCCTTTTTCCATTTTGCAGTGGCAGGCTAAGGAATCAAACTTAGTTGTTGGGGTTTTTTTCCTCCTAATTCTGTGCTGTTTCTTCCAGATCACACTGCTTGGGAAAGTACAGTCCTCATACAGGGGACTATCAAGCAATAAAAAAGTGGATGATCAAGAAAGATGTATTTTAGTGATTATCAGTATGCAGCACAAATCAAGGAAAAATGAAACAGCAGTTTCTGACTTAGTCCTTAATTAATTTTAGATAATTCACTTATTTCTGGGAGAGAAATCATCTTTCTGAAGTATGCTGTCATGATAAGGGCAATAGGAAATGATTACTGAAACTAAGACTTGGGTTCAGGTGCAAGTTGCCTCATGAAATAAGTTTACACTGTAGCTAATGTACACTGGGTTTGGTTTTCTCTACAGTTGCCTGTCTAAAATGTCCCTCAGGATAAGAACTTAAGTGCATAGCTTTAGGCTTTGCAAATGTTATTCACCAGATAGAACCCTCTTCAGTGTTCAAGTATGCAGGGGTATGGCCACTGTCAAAAGGAAATACAGGCAAAAGAGAAGTCCAAGTGACAAGCTCCCCTTTGTTGCAGTATCTTCTCTAACTTTTCTTGCAGAAAATAATTTCAGCTCCTCAGAATCAAGGTTAGTGCACCCAGGCAGTTTGGTGCAATTGCGGTTCTTTTCCACTCCCGATGTAACTCATAAAAATGTCTTGCACCATTTATGCAGAGTCTGTTGTACTTGACATAAAAAGGTGGAAAGAAGAAGTTGTTTCATGAAGACTGTAGCATGTTCCTCTGGGAGTCATGAAACTCAATTTTCCCTGAACATAATTAATATCTTCCCCATTATGAACTTGGGGAAGGTCCATGTAGCTCGAAATGGCAGCAGACTAATCAGCAGAAGAGACGCAGGCTGAGAGAATCATATGCTGGGTATTCATTTAGAAAATGAACTTCAGGAAAATTCAGAGAGAGGCACTAATGTCAGGCTTTATGGCTGTGCTCTACCACCTATACAAACAGAAGACTTTCACTGACCTACAGCAGTTGTTAGGCAGCACAGTGGGTTGTTTCAGCAGCACCACTATCCCGTTCCTGCTGCAGGCAAGGGGCCAGAGTCCTTCCTTGATGCTTCCTGAAGGAGCACCATAGCTGAATTTGGCACATGCTTTCTATGCGTTGGACCCTTTTACCAAAGACACAGCTATCAAAAGGAGAGGTCAGCACAGCACTTTAGCCTCCATTAAATATTTTTTCAATAACTATGGACCATGACATTTCTCACCAGGAAGCTGTGCTCATCCTTTTATCAGATGTAATGCAGGCTGGCCAAAGCCTTCAAGAGCATAGTGCCACTGGTGGCTGACTGGGGAGGAGCATGGTCCGGAGCAGCTGGGAAATCCATGTGGGAGCTTTTAACTATTGCCTGTTAACGAAGAAGAGAGAAGTGACCAAATGGGTCAGACGTGGTTTGCATTCTGTCTGTGGCGTGTTGTGGGGTGACATAACAGTACATGGCCTTTGTGTGAAGCCTTGATTAGCAGACTCATGTGACAGCATAGTTCCAGGAAGGAGGTACAGAAACCCGAGGAGGTTAAAACCATCTTTTATTCTTAGCCACCTACACTGCCATGGCAGCTGGGCAGAGTAGCAAAAGACTACCCTGGTTCCAGAGTTTCTGCCAAGATGTAGTGAATCTTTGGGGCTTTTCCTTTTATTTCTCAGTACGTCTCTCTGCTGGGCAACTTAAGTATCACATTCACTTTCCAAATAGTCAGCTCAGGGCTGGATGTTATTCTGCAGATTTGAGTGCAGTAAAATGGTGCTGTCCCTTGAACATGTCCTGCTTATTGATTTTCACTTTTATCACCATTTTCTATTCAGGCACATTGAACACTACATTCTTTAATATCCCATAAAAAAACTTAAAGAGTATTTAAACTTGTGCCTGATGTTTTCTAACTATTAGACTTGATCTTTTATAATAAGAGAACCTCTTCTCTACATGGTTCTGGATGAACAAGTTCAGACTTTTTCAAGGATCTCATCTTGCTGACATCTCTGAGCAAGCACATGGGAGCTAGATGATGATGAGCTAGATGTAGTTACAGAACAGTAGAAAGCTCCCCCAACCCTGGGAGCCAGTTCAATAATACACAACATCTTTACCAATGAAGTGAGAAATCAAGGTCTTCCCTGTGTTTTCTGGTGAAGCCTCTGAAATGTTTTAATTTTATGAAGTAGTCACTAAGGGTGACTCTGAAGCAACAGCCTGAAAAAGCCTGTGGCATGGCATTAGTTCTGCTGTAGAAGTCAGGAAAGTTCTGCTGTAGAAATCAGGAACTCATCACCACACAAGGGGAGCTTTAGAAAGGACTGATTTGCAAGGGCAAACAGGGTGGGAGCCTGCCATGGAAGTATGTGATATTATTCTCACTCCAGTGAGGTCATTTACTAGTTGCTACAGGCAATGAACTTGTAAAGTGTCAAAACTCTGGTAGGTTGTAGTATCTCAGTGTGGCACAGGGTGCTAAACATTAATACCTCCCATGAAAGCCAAGGAGAGTTCACCATGTTTTAATTCTGACTGGCTTCACAAATTAGGACCAAGTCTTTCATTTACCAGTTATCTGCACTTGTCTGGTGGTGATCAAGTCTGCTGATGTTATCCTATTTGTATAGGTCAACAGCATTAATTGGTTTTCATGCATCTTGTATATTGAGCATGCAAAACGTGGACTTTTTGCCAAGAATAGAAGCAGAGGCAAATTAAAGAGTGCTTATGTTGGGGTAATCATAAGATGCTTCCAGGTAATTTTAAGAAATTAGTTGTTCAGATCACTCATATAGCACTAAATCAATATGTCTACAGCAATGTGCTGTATTTTTTATCAATCATTTTTTATTTTTCTTAATTACATTTCCCCTACGTTAGCTATTGCCTTCTAGCTGTGGAAAAGTTATACTTTAGCTGCAGTAGGTACAAAGATTAGAATACTAACAGCGCATTTAGCTCTCAGCAGGAGACTGAGTTTAAAAATGGTTCAGTGAATGAGTGCACGACAATGTTAAATGTGGAGCGTACCGCTCCACAAAAATCCTGCTCAGCTAATGCAGGAGGCACATACCCAGGGCTAAAGAGTATGCAGAGGCACTAGAAAAGACAGCCCTGGATACTGAGTGGGCTATTTTTGGGTAGATAATGGAGGTCACTTGGCTTTTACTAAACATCAGAGATGAAATTTTTTAATAAAATAAGTTCTTTTCAACCCAGCAGAGGTTTCCCTTTTCTGCACAGTGGCATTATCAGAAGTCCTTGCAGCTAAAGAAGCCATGGGAAAATGTCACTTGCATGTTCAAAGGCCACTTTTCCCTTTCCCTGCCACTGATATGTCAAGAGCAATTCTAGTGAAGTCCAACCAGTTAGACTGACAAAGAACCTGTCCAGATTGTCACTTCAGAATATAAGGCCTGATCCTGCAAATCTGTCCTGTCTTCACAGAGAGCTTTTGAGATTCTGTGCAAACTTGCAAATTACCTGGACTGTGCTCCTTACAGAGGGATCCTCTCCAGTAATCTCTCCCCAAAACTGTGTCCCAGCATGCTTAAGCACTGGAAGGTAGGATTTCAGGCTAGTGAAAGAGGAGGTTCAGCAGAGAGTGCTGAGCCATGTTGAACGTACCAATACAGCTTTATTAGCTCTTTCTTACTTCTGGAGACAATTACTTGGCAGGGCATATGCAGAGAGATGTGGAAAAAAACATGGGAATGCAATGCAGAAGCACTGGCTTACAGCCACAGCTCATCCAAGCCTGCAGTTGGAATGCATTCTCCTTGGGTATACTCCAGAGGGAGGGGAATGTCTGATGTACTTGGAGGGGGGATGTAAAAACACCAAAATTGCTTTTACAAATATGCTGAAGATACAAGTGAGCAAATCACTCTTAACCGATACCAACAAAATCTTTATGATGGAATAACTATATTTAGATTTTTCCTACTTCCCTGTGCATCTTCTGCATTTTTTACTTTTCTAAATCTGTGAAATTTTACGTTTTTAATGGATAATTATGTTAATACTAGCCTAGTGCATCATTTAAAACCTACATGTTGGCTGAGCTACAGGAAGTGTCCTAGTTTTTATTGTTTGTGCATATTGTCAACCACACTGTTGCCTGACTATTGGGGTCGAGCCCCACAGTCTGGATTAACTGTATGCATTTGCTAATTCACTATGTGTTTACCTATGTTCTGTTGGGTAGTGCGTATCTGGAAGAAGTGTCTTGCTGTTTGTATATTTAATAATCTGGCTAAAGATAAGATATATAATCAAGCTGTAGCAGTTTCAGTTCTTAAAACAGTCCTGTTTGAAAGTGCTTGACTTGCATCTGTTTAACTTGTGTTATGCTTTCAATCAGGTTGCATGATGGGTGTTTAGGGGAAAC
>JANIJG010023631.1:0-23442 GCA_024611175.1 Megaceryle torquata
ATTATTAATTTCAATACCATACAGCATCCAAGTGTCCATCCCACATTTGACTTGCTCCATAGTGACTCTTGGGACAACAGAAACAGGATGCTGAGGAAATTCCAACAAGCAGCATACAAGGTAACATGAACAACCAGAATGCAGAGTGATGGCACAACACCTTGGAAATAGCACAAAAGAACATGCAAACTAGTAAGTAAGGAGACTTAACAGCTAGATGGGGATTTGACAGTTTAATAAATACATCCCTACTTCACCAGGAAATAAGGATCTGGAGTAAGTTTTGTATTCAGCTGGTGCTTCTGCTGGTGCTTAGCGTTGCAATCAACACTAAACAAATCCAGATTAATTTAGATTTTTTTTTTTAAATTAAAAAATACTTTTGCACAAAAAAGAGATTATTTCAAAATACATATAGAATACTATGGCCAGCTTTGGTCCCCTAGTGCAAGAAATATGTTAAGAAGTTGGAGTGAATTCAGTGTAAAGCCACTGGAGCACTCTGTGAGTAGACTTTGTGAGGCGACACTTGCTCAGCCTGGAGAGGGAAAGTGGAGGAAGAGAGCAGCACCTTCCAACATCTCTGAGGAAATTATTGATGATGTAGCCAGAATGTTTGCAATGGTGCATGGTAGGAACGTGGGAAACAATGGGCATAAATTCAAATAAGAGATGTATAGACTGTCTATAAGGAAAACCTTTTTCACCATGAGGACAGTCAGCCATTGGAGCATGTTGCCCAGAGAGGTTATACAGGCTACATTCATGGATGTTTTCAAGACCAGACTGGATAAAGCCCTGAGCAATGTTGTTTGATCTCATCACTGACCTTGCTTGAGGGAGGAGATTGGACTAGGACCTCCTAAGTTCCCTTCAAACATGTAAACTGAAGACTAATCAGTAAGATCAGTTACCTCACTGGGTTTAAATATTATCTTGCATCTTTACTGCTTTTTTTTTTCAGTAAAACTAAATGTAGCAAGTAATATGGAAATTTCCTGTTCTCCTAATATCCAGGTTGGATATTCTTCTCCAATCTATTGACAGTATTAGGCTTGATATGAAGGTCCTGAAATGAATTTCTCTTTCCTGTATTTAGTAAATAAGGAAGTGGCTAAATGGTACCTTCCAGTATTAAAACCTAGGACTCTTCATTGTGTCCCTGTGGTACATGACACTGTGATATAGGTGAATTGCATAGTGCAGGTTACTATTTACTCTCCTCTTTCACAGAGCTAGAAATATTCATATGGCCCTGATCAACTGACTGTTTATCCATTGTTAAATCTGTATGTGCTGATAAACACAGCTGAAGGATTAGGACCTCCCCAAAAAAAGTCTAATGAACCTGTAAGACTGAATGAAGGTTTAAACTGTTTTTGTTGTGTAATGTCCCTGTAGAGTGAGATCCATTCTACATCTCTCCTTCCCCATTTTCTCCCTCCTGAACAGAAAGCTATAGAAAAAATTCTGAAATAGAGAGGTCTGAGTGAGCTCTGTAGAATAAATACAATTGTGTATGTATATTTCTATCACTGTAAATCTTAGATTGTTCACATTAACATTAAAGTTTTAAATCATTCTCTCAGGTTGTGATTCAGGTTCGGCTAAATCATTTACTGCTTCTGTTCCATGGGCTAACTGGAGAGGCCAGAGGTTTGGAGGAAGATTCTGTGTCTGGTAAGGAGTAGAAGATCAAGTTGACATTTTGGCCATGAATTATGATAATCCAGGCTGTAATGAAGTGTGTAAGGTGTGTTACATATAAACGTAATGACAGAGTCCCTGCAGAGGAGTCTTCCAGAAAAACAGACAAGTGTGACAAGATAGACTCATAAAATCATAGAATAGTTTGGGTTGGAAGGCACCTTTAAAGATCATCTAGTGATGCAGTGAGCAGGGACATCTTTAACTAGATCAAGCTGCTCAGAACTCTGTCCAACCTGACCTAGAATATTTCCAGGGATGGGGCTTCTACCACTTCTTTGGGCAACCTGGGCCAGTGTTTCACCACCCTCATTGTATCTACTTATATCTAGTCTAAATCTACCCACCTTTATTTTAAAACCAATACCCCTTGTCATGTCACAACAGGTCCTGCTAAAATTATTTTTAATACACATTATTTACCAGATTTAAAAAATGTGATTAACTCTTTTTAGGAGCCTTGCAGCTTCTCTACTTACAAATAGGGCAGAAGTTGTGGATACTCCATCACTGGAAGTATTCAAGGTCAGATTGGATGCGGCTTTGAGCAACCTGATCTTGTGATAGATGTCCCTGTTCCTGTCAGGAGGGTCAGACTAGGTGATCTTTAAAGGTCCCTTCTAACCAAAACCATTCTATGATTCTACTTGTAGGCCTGAGGAACAATGAAAGGCCAGATGGGACTATATGAACAGGAAGATAGGTAAACAGATGAGGTAGAGCCCGAGAGGGTAGAGACACAGAACATTGAGCTTATCACAGGGGGAGTGGAAGAGGCAAAGACACCTGAATGTGATGAAGGCAAGATATCTGAGCTCAGTGACATGAGACAGTAGGAACAATGAGATACGTGGCTAGATGGCCAGTATGGGGTTGATTTTTCCTTCTTGTCTTTTTCTTACTCAAGCAATCACTTTTCTTTACAGTGAAATGAAAGTGCTGGCCTGGAAATGTCACTTTTTTCTTTAACATTCATAGAAGGAAACTGGTGTTAGATGGGAGTCATGGTTGGGTATACTGGGAATAGAAGAGAATTTGTGACTCTGATTTCCCACTCCTCCTACACACACAATTTGACAGCTGCTGAAACACCTTCCCATATCAGACTTTTCCTGCTTCTGCAAGTAGGCACTTTTAATTCCCAGTATGAAGGAGTTGCAGGGGTGCTTCAGTAGAAGGCATAATGGCAATTAGTGTAAGAGAGACCTTCTGCCTTGTCTCCGTTTGTTGAGTGGAATGAGATAGAGGACCAGACTGGAATGAGTGGGGTGAAATGACCTTTTAGAAAAGGGGGAATTAGATCTGTCTGCTAGTCAAGCTATTGTGCCTGCTATCTTGTAGAGGTGTCATTTAAACTTTTAGGAAATACTACCTCATCTTTTCATAGATACATCCTGTCTGAGGAAGAGGTTAAATGTATTTTGAGGCTTGATTCTAGTTTTGAAACAGTCTATTAACATACATTATAAAATCTTAATATTTGCTTTCCACTCATGACAGAAAGCAAGAGTTTCAGCAAACCAGAGAAGAGTGAAGAATGTAAGGGCTTTTCTTCCAACATATCCGAAGATCGTATATTGCCTTTTGAATTCCCCTTCTACAGTTCCCATGACTTGCACCGTGATTTGGTAGGTATAGTAACTAAAATGGTGGCCAACACTTAAGACAGAATTTTGCTGAAGACGTTGGCCCCAGGGCTGATACTGCCTTTAATAAAATTTCACGATGTGACTGGTGTTCTGACAAATAAATTCAGGACTTCAGATTTACTAAGGGTACTGCTGAAAACAGTAAAAAAATCTTTACATTAATCTTAATTGCATTCTAAAATTCTAAGTAATACATTAATGATCACAGTTAGTTAACATCCACAATTTTGCAGAAGAAAAAAAAAGAAAAATGCCAAAGCCCAAGAAAGGACAGGAGAAATATCAAATGAAATGTTTGCATAATTATTTCCATATGCCTTCAAGTAGCTGTGCTGATGGATTGCTGCCAGTGCAAAAATGTCCACCATATAACTGTGTTTTAAATACTGCATTCTTTCAGGCACCTGATGCTCTTGGCCCAGTTCCTATCGAATCTGTAGATGTGAAAGTCAAACAAATTCTTCCTTTTTACGACCTGAAGGTCAGTACGGCTCCCTCAGCTATGTCATGTTTCTCTTTCACTAGTCCAGTTAGACATGTTTTCTGCCCAATTCAGTGGCCCCAATGTGCAGCCCAGTAGAAATGTTGCCTTAACATGGCTGTATGATTAGCATGTTTTTATTAAAAGCAAATCTCACCTGTTTCCATAAGAAACAAGTTTATAGTCAGCAAGTCTCCTCTCTCCTGACTTGAATCACCTCAGATTAATTTATTATATCTCAAACAAGCAACAAAATCCTTCCATGAATGAGGATACCCTGCACACCATAATGTTTTTCTTTTGATTTTAGAGTTTTATAAAAGTGACAATATAAAAATGTCCTTCCTTTTAGAAAGTAATGGAAGTCTTCTGTTTATTTGACATCCAGTTCTGCATACTTAGTGCCTTAATTCCTGCATAGGAAATGCAAACATCTCCTTCTTGAAATATATAATACATTTTCAACTTTATGAGTACAGAAACATTTTTTTCTCCTGACTTCTAAATCCTTTTCTCTCCAATTTTTGAATAGCAGAAGATCAAATTCTTCATCCTATCAAAGTAAAAATATTTCTTCATGTTCACATCAATGTAGATTTTGGACCAATGTCCACTTTCTGGTTTGTTTCGTTTTGTTTCCAGATGGTGCAACAAGTCTAGAAGCTTTCTTGTAGCACCTTTTCTCCTTATTACACATTGGTTTATATACCAGTGTTACACATATTACTTACCACAGCTTTTCTCCAGCTATAAATTTGGTATATTTGATCAAGAAACTCTTAAATCTATGTCCTTTAACAGAAAAGCAAGAATAGAAATATTCCTTTATGCCCTCCTTCAGCTTGTCCTTGTGAAATATGGGCTTCTCAAAGTTTTGGTCGTATACTGTGTTTCAGAACAGTGATCTGAGTATCTCTTACCACAGAAATTTGATATGTCCATGATAAAGCTGGAATGTTCCATTCCATCTATGAATTAATCAAAAGTGATTATTATCATATCCTGCAGCAAAACTTATTTTCTTTGTACGTAGGATCCTCAGCACTTCAGCATTATGAAATATCAGCCATTTTGTACACACTATGCAGCCACAAGTTACAAACCTCGGAAACTTTCCCGACCACTGAGGCAGGGAGCCCAGGTAACAAGTCATCTCAAATAAAAACTTTGCTAAAGTAATTCCCAACCCTACATTTTTACAATTATTTGATTCATTTTGTCTCAACATTTTATACCAAAATGCTTACTGCACTCTGAAAACCTTTGATGTCTGTGTTTTTCAAGGATGAGTTGATTCAAATAGTTGCTTCTACTGAGGAGCAGCTTAACCTGGTCTCCCAGAGGATGGATTTTCACAAACCAACCCCAGAAGTATCAGAAAGGGCTATCAGCCTCTTAAAACTGGTTCCTCCCCAAGCTTTAGTCTACCCTACAGAGAGCAACCCACTTCGCATTTTTGTAAGTAGAAGCTGACTTTCACAAAGAACCTAAGAAAGGAGGGGAAAAAGGTGTTTGTTTCATCAGAAGACTGATGTGGAATTGGTGGGCAGTTCCCTTACTCAGAATGGTACTAAAAGTATCCAGAGTGAGAGTAATACTTCAGAGTGCCAGCCCTGGAAGGCAAGAGTCACAGAACTCCTCCCACTGAGGCGGGCACCATTTCACTTTAAGGTGGAATTTGATCAGTTTAGGGGAGGGATGGTGAGGCAAAGCTGCCAGTGATGGCAGAGAACTGGAGACCCTTCCGGTCTCATAGTTCACAAATGGTCACTGATCCCAGGATTCCATGGAACACCATGGGGCCCTTCCCTTGTCTCCATTTGTTTCCCCATTTGGATGTTAGAAGAAAAGCCATGATCTTGGTATCTCAGTCCCTCTATAACCTCACACTCTTGCCCAGGTAGGTAGGACAGGTGCAGTCTTTTCCTTCTCTTCAGCTAGGGGACTGCAGGTCTGCCTGATTCTTCAGTAAACTGAGAAAAGTGAAGTCAAACTCTTTGCTCATATTGTGTCTTGCTGCTTTAGAGATGGAAATAATTCTCATAGCATCCCACAGCCTGATCCCACAGTACCTGGCATTAGAGTTACTCAAACAGATGCTAGTGCAGTGAAATATCTGGCAAAGTGAACTGTTCAGAGACTCAGCAGTGGAATTGGAGTAATCGAGCAACAGTTTTTTCTTACAAGCTTGGGAACAACACCTGAATTGCTGTACTTTAGACAGCAGAGAGCATGGATAAGCCAAGGGTCTGTGATGAAGGGAAGAGACAGGAAATGAAGGGACACACTGACCAGAACAGTCACAATGAGACAAAGGTGTGAATCTTGTGAGACTACATTAATTATAAGAACCAAATTTTTATCGGTTTAGTTCTTCATAGTGATCAGAGTGATTTTTTAAAATTATATCTTCTTTGTTTTTAGAACCCCACTCCAGGATTGGTTCCAGTTTTACCTCCTTTGGCCTATTCGGAAACAAATATTGAATATCATCTTTGTCCTCATCCAAAATATACCTTTACCAAGGAATGCCCCAAAGGATCCAGTATTCCAGTCACACAGAAGAAATTTTTGCATCACACAGTATGGCTTTTTGCATTTGTTGTATGAGTACATGGCTTGAGTATGTTCGTGCTGAGAATTTGCTCCAAGGAATCAAAAAGGGAGGCAAAGAGCCATCCTAGCTAGAAGACATTTTCAAATGCAAATTATGCATGCATCTAAATAGTCAGTACATGGGTCAGAATAACTTGTTCTTGTTAGGCTTTATCCATGTCTTATATTTATCCTTGAATATTTCTCTGCTATTTCCTTCTGTCTAGTGTATTTTCATGGCCTTGCAGTAGAGGAAGCATCTTTTAAATATGAAGAACTGCAGATCCCCAAATTCAGTTCTTAGCCAAGAAGTCAGATGTTCTGTCCTGCAGTCCTCTCTTCTCACTGTGTTATGTGTTAAGAGGTCTGATTACTGTAGCACTTGTCATTTCAGGAAGTGATCTGTGGAGTAATGGAATGGAGAAGATTCTTGCCAGTGGTGTATTCCACTTTTTCTAACACTCCCATGCTGACAAGTACAGCACTTTGGTAAGAAAGAATTTGAATATGCAGTGCCTCTCCTCTGCACCACTTTCTGCTGTCTGCAACTACATTGACCAGTAACTAGTTCCACAGATAAAAGTAGGCCTACGGATGGAATTAATTGCTGCTCAGAAATCCAAAACTGTCAGGGAAAACTGCTACTGAACTCCTGGAAGGGTGGGTTAAGAACCATATAATTAGAAGAAATACCTAGCTCTGGAAGCAGAGTTCTGGTCTGGACTTTCAATAACATTTCCCCTGGATGGTGTTTGATTTAGTGCTAGAAGACTGCAAGAGGTACAAACTCTGTCTGTCCTGCAGAAGCATGAAAGGTAAAACCTTTAACATACAGGCACCTGCCTCCAGCGGTGGCCAACATCTCTCAGGCTCACATTCCTTTGTATCACAGCAGTTTCTGGTGTACACAAATATTCCAGGACTATTTAAAAGTACGCCATCTCCATTGCAACTACAACCATGAAGCTTCAAAATATAAGCATTGAGTGTAGTTACTCTCCATCCATCTTTAACTAATACCTTTTCCATCACAGTGATCCTTACAGTTTAGATATGCTTCCAAGGGATGTACCACCTGTGCTGCATGACTTACCTGAGAAAGACAGGGAGAACATAAGAGACAAGTAAGCTTCTCCTCTATTTTGTATTCAGTGTGATTATGTCTTAGCACTTGTATGGATGTATTTAAAGCTGTCCTGAGAAATCCTCAAAGTCAAAAGCATAAGGTCCCTCTTGCATAAAACATACTTCTGTTGTTGTTGTTGTTGTTTAATCAAAAATACTTTAAAAAGAATAAAGCCTGATTGTTCTTCATCTTACTAATTTTCAGTGAGACAGATGAAACTGAGTTCAAAATTATTCTTACTCCAGAGATGGTGAGAGCTGAATTTCCACAAATTGGGCAGGCACTCTCAGAAGAATGCAAGGAGAAGTCAGCAAAAGAAGAAAGGTAGGTATAATTTGAAATCGAGGGAGAGTAACGAGAAGAAATCTGAAGGCAAGCATCCCCTTCAGAATTACATAGGAAGTCATACTAAGATGCTCTAGAGGCTCCAGTGAGATGCAGATCTGGTACTCTGAGCAAATTTACACTGCAAATGCGGTCTCCAGATTGACATTCAAATCCTGTGCAGCTGTCAGCCATTAAACTTTAAAACAGTGTGTGTTGTGAGCCCTCTGACAACACACGGATTGCTGTATTGTGATTATTACAGCATTGATTGAAAATTGTTTGCTGCTGTGTCTGACTCAGTGCCACTTTTTGCATTTTATGATACTCTGCTTGCCAGAACATGGGGACTTGGGATACCTTGTGTAAATAAAGACTGACTTCTTTTTTTCCCCATGGTGATATACTGTTGGACAGTGCTATTCCTGGGTAAGTAGTTTTATAACAATAAGGTTCTTTCTTTTTGAAGTTTTAGATGTTTGCCTCAAAAATGAAAATACTTTTCTATATTAACCACCTCTGGGTGTTGATACTTACTTGTTGAAACGTTCCGTATTTATTTGGCTTTGTAAAGAGGAAACCAAAATCTTACTAGCAAACACTAAAGTCCCAATCCTTTCTTTTGTCACTGGAAAGTTCTTTGTTGTTATCAATGCAGTGGTCTTTCTCTAGGTGACAGAGCATGCAGTGATCCTCTAAAGCAGTTCCAGTATTTTAATCTGAGGGCAAATCAGTTTTTCATGTGGATGATCCTGTCCTGGCCGTTACACCATACACTCCTTCATAGATAAATTGTAAAACTCCATCTAGTATGTGTTTACCTATGAGATGATTGCCTTTCATAACCAGCCAAGCTGAAAGTGAATGTTCTTTTCACTGTTTTACTCTTTTTCCAGTTCTGTGGCAAATTAAAAAAAAAAAAAAAAAAAAAAAGAGAGAGAGATTGAGAAAGAGAAATTATGTGTCTCCTCCTTTGTTTTTTTTTTCCAGCATTCCTAAGTAGCTCCATTGATTATTATAAATGCAAACGACTTTTTAAACTTCTTGCAGAGACCCACATAACCATCCAGATGGACATTTTCAACCCCAAAACAACGAGCTCAGAGAGAAGGTTCAAAAACATGTGGAAAAACTGAAGCTGAAAGCACTTAATAAAATGCTTATTCTGGGATAAGATTAGTTTTACAAAGTCCATGATTTGGCACTACTTATCCTGTTAATGCGTGAGGCCTCCTACGTTGCAGCTGCACGTACTTATGTTCAGTGAAGTCAGCAACTTCTTATGCAAAGAGAAGAGAACCACCAGTAATGCCACCTCTGTCAAAGACTCTCACTGTGACCATTACCCCAAACACAGTAATTGCTTCAATAAGAATCCTCAGCCGTGTACCTGTTCTTTGTTCTGGTGTGAAGCACCAGAAAACCACAGTGCTACCATGTAAATAGTTTGTTACTTAATTTGCAGCTCACTGTTTTTGGAATAAAATGTGAGAAGTCCTTACAACCAAATTATTCTGATTTTGTTTTTTTTAGTTATGACCTGTGCTTGAATTTTTACAGGTAAGTCACTAAGTCTCAGACTTGGCTGTAAATCATATACCTTAGATTTTTAATAAAAGGGAAAACTTTATCAGAGTTACTGTCCACAAAGATAATGTCCAAGCAGATTTCTTTAGCTGTTCAGGGATTTAATCAAATGCACAGCTCTCTTGGCAAAAGGATGCATGGATTGGGGCAATGAACTCCAGAGCCTTCTGAGAGACCTCTAATGCTCAAGGTGTATTCCCTAGGAAAGGAAATTTCTCAGCATATCACCTTTCAGCTGATATGTCTCCTACTTTCTTGTGGGCAAACTGGACATGAGACAAAATTGGTATTATCTATAGTGAGTTGATGGGTTGTTTTGAAGATTGATCCAGGCTATTTGTGCTGAAAAGCATAGATCTTCTATACTAAAAAGTCTGGAAAATGCAGCAACACATACTACATTCCCAGGAGCCATACTTATTTCCAGACATACTTAAAAACCTCAAGAGAAGAAGTTTAGTCCAGAGAGGGGAGATCAGTGTAGAGAAACTGTAAAAATTCCAGGAAAAATCCAGAAAATGGGAAAGTAGGGTGAGAAGAAAACTACAGAATAGCCTGTATTATACCAGCTACACACTATCTCTGTTTGCTTAAAAAAAAGAAAAAAGTTATTAAGTTTCTGCTAACCATCTAATTGGCAAGAGATTGTTCAGAATGCAGGTCTGGATATCTGCAGAGTTTCTCTGACTACAAACAACTGCTTAAATATGTACACATTGCTTTTTTTCTTCTGCAAGTCCTAAGAAAGCTGTTGATCTTTTAAGAGGCGCACATGTTTCTTAACATGAGCATGACAAAAACATTCTCACAGTTTACAGTGAAAGCATTCACAGTTCATAATTCACAGTCTAGGTTAAATCAAGCATAGATAATTCTTAGGAGCCGTTATCCATCAGCTAAATTGCAATGTCTAGTAAAGATAGAAGTGTTCAGAAACACTGATGATTAACCAGAGTTGATTTTTTTTTTTAAACTTTTTATTTTTAACAGCAGTATCCTCTTTCCTCCCTTCTCCTCCAGAGCTTCCTGATCATCACACTGGAAATTAGTCATGCTTCTCTGTTCTTCAGTGGCAGATGCAAGCCTTCCAAGAAATGAACCTCCTTTCTATTTAAGTGATCCTCCTTTCTATTTAAGCAATCCTCCTTTCTGTGTTTTAAGGCTTTTATGGGCCAGTTTAAGTGTGCAGAGAGGTAAGAAAAAGCTGTTACCCGTCCCTCAAATGTTCCTAAAGTACAAAGGGGTTTTTTTAATGGCTAGTAATGTACAGACCTCCATGCATTATATCCCTCCAGGACACTTCATAATATGAAGTTGACTCTTCTCAAGGTGGTAAGCTATCACAGGCAATCCAGCTATGTCTAAGAACACAACATTTGGCTAAATAATTAGAGGTCTTAGATTTTCACATATGAGGCCACTTAAGTATTCTCTTGGTTGACAACAGGACACTTTCAGAAATAGGATATAAACTATAAGAATTATAACCTGCAGTTGGTGGTTGTTCAGAGTTTTATGTCTTTTCAATGTTTCATGATAAGGGCTGAGATATTACAGAAAATAAATCATAAGAAAAAGGAATGAGATAATGGAAATTGTGCTTTAGGTGTAACATTACCCAGTGCAATGGAATATTTCTGACAGTTGTTTTTATGTGGATTATCATTTATAATGTACTTAACCAGAGCATAAAGTTTTGGAGTGCATTTTTATGTGTGAAAGACATAATATACAGTTGTCTTTAACATACTTGTTAATAAACAGTTGGGTGCTTTATAGGGTCTTTTTTAAGCCATCAGGATTCAGTAGCATCTGTGTGAAATGTCAACATTCAACATCAGTGCTATTTAAAACAGCAAACTTCAGCCTCAAGGCTATGTTTTTTCACACTGTGGAAAATAGTTTATTGAGGCATTTTTTAATCTGCTTTCTTAAGCCTCTACTAAAGATGCAAATCACACTCTTTTGAAGGAAATGTGGTATTCAGACTTAGGGAATGGAGTATTCAGAAATAGGAAATGTAGTATTCAGATTTAGGGAATGGATTAAAACTAGAGAGTGGTTGATTCAGGTTAGACACTAGGAAGAATTTCTTCACCATGAGGGTGGTGAGACACTGGAACAGGTTGCCCAGAGAGGTGGTGGAGACCCCATCCTTGGAATTTTTTAAGACCAGGCTGGATGGGGCTCTGAGCACCTGCTCTAGTGGGAGGTGTCCCTGCCATTGGCAGGGGGGTTGGAACCAGATGATCTTTAAGGTCCCTTCCAACCCTGACAATTCTATGATTCTATGACTCATGAATGTACAGACTGAGTTTAGATACAGATTGCAAACTAAGATCAATTAGTATGTTATACATAGCCATACTTCCATATGTTCTAATTTTAATTTGTGGTTTGCCTTATTTTGGGAATCAAGGGCTGCATTGTTAGTGATTAAAATGGGAAAGTAAAAAGGTGTAAATTGATATGCAGAATGTGACAAGTTTATTTCCGTTCACTGCAAATAAAATTGCTGCTGTTTCCTTTATTTGGCAAGGACTAATTGGCTAAATGATGATGCAACAGTTTAACCAATTAAGATATTCATCTTGACTGAGAAAGTCTGTCTTATTAGCAAGGTTAATAAACACTGACTCATACTTTAGTTTTAGCATTAACCTCTAAATCAAATAAAAGGTGCATTTTAAAAATTAAGAAAATGTTAATGTTTTTATATGGAAATGATCCATGATCTTAAGTGCTCTGTAACAGGGTTATTAATCTCACTTATTGTTCCACGAAGAGAGAATACCGATCAAGGTCTTTAAAATGTAAATTAATTATATTTTATAAGAAGGCTGTGAGAAAACCAGCAGTGTGTGTCTGATGTAAAGAAGAGGGTGAAATTATATTTTCAGCTCATAAGAATAGTTTAATAAACCTTAGACTAAAGAACCCTTGTTATCTTTGGATTTGTAACACAAAGTTCAATTATTCCAAGCTCCAGCTGAAGTTTTTCTTGTGGTCTGGGCATTTATTTGGTCTTTCTCTTGCACAGGTTTTCTTGGGTCTAATAAGAGCTTGCTCACCCTGCATTCTTTGCCTTATGAAAACACTGTGAACCATGGAGGATTTTAACTCTTGCTGAGACCTCTCCTACTCCCTCAGTTTGGCTGGAAATAGCCAGCAGGTTTAGAATTTGTCAGGTGAGGCAGACACAATGTCATTTCCTTAGCTGGTTAAAGACAGAGAAGGACTTATCTGTGTACTAGTGTGGGTAAATTTCTTTGTAAATGTAATTGTGAAGTGCTGCTCTGCAATCAGTACCTGCATAATTTGTACAGTTCCTGGAGAAATGCCATTGAGGTGATGTGCTAGCAGTATACAGTGATGCTTTTTGTGCAAAAAGCCTTCAGAGATGACTTTTAAAGCAGTAAGCAATGTTTATACAGCTGTTTGGACTGGTGGCACAGCTCTTCTAGCCTGAGCAACCTCCTCCAGATCTGCCTGCTGCCAAAGGGTGGTCAGTGGTAGCTGCTTTGGTGTAGGACCCAGGAGAGCCATTAGAAATACAATTTCACAGTCACATACAGTTCTTCTCTGGGCCTTGTGGTATGGGGTATTGTCAGTAGCAGGATCTCAGCGAGTGTTCAGAAAGGACCTCCTGCCATTCCCAGGAATGAGTCCCATTCATACTGCTCTAACAGACTGAAGAACTTGGTCAAAATTGTCTTGTGATACTTTGTTTTTATGGACATCTCAAGTAACACATGTCATTTCTACAAAGCTGGAATTTGTCAGAAGTCTTTCATAAATACTGCTGTACTGAGCCACTCTTTCATTGGCTGTGTCCCTCTGTGTCCTCTAAGAAAGTTGAAATAATAACCCCCAAATTCGGTGCAATATCATGACAATAACTTCAACCACAAAAAAAAGATCCAGAAATCACATAATTTGGCAAAAACTTAAAAGCTGACCTATCTGATAAAGCTATCTTGTGCCTCTCTACACCTGAAGAAGCTAATTGGTAGTGAGGGACTTCCCAGATTATGTCTGTATGACCACAGCAGGGCCCTGAAAATTAAATCAAGCAGCTCCTGAAAAGCACAAGGTGATGTCAGAACACCTGCAGGACATATTTTTCCAAAGCACCGGTACATCAAAAAGCCATCTTCTGATGAACTGCTCACATGTGCCAGGCACTGTTTAGGTCCAGCACATTTATGTTTTACCGTCCAAAGGTTAAGCTGCATTTAAGTTGGTGAGGGATCTCCAGGGTGAAGAGCAATAGCACATCTTTATGTCTTTAAAGAAATAAAATTTCCAGGACCCAATTCTACTGTTAGTTGAGCACATTTTTAAATGGTAACATTTCTTACCTGCTGTTAGAAGACCTTTCTAACTATTTCAGTCAGGTTCTGTGAGTTTTTAATTGAGCAGGGGACTGAGTTAAAAGAGCATTATTTTTAATCAGTTTATTTTAGGTGGCTTCAGAATTCTGAACCAAATTATACCTCCATCACCAGCCAATTACTGGTCTATAATCATTTCACAGTGTGGAGTCTCCAGCAGTCCAATACGCATTGCCTTTAAATCAACAATGCCCTTTGTCACCTCAGGGATATTGGTTGTATGTATTTTTGGCTGAGTTTCAGAGCACCAGATGAAGAAACCAAGGCTTATTTCCCCTGAGTCCCGATTTGCATGATTAGTTCTTTGTACGTTACCCTGAAAATGGACATGGAGTATCAAGGGAGAATTGCTTTCAAACAATACTCTCTTTGCTTCCCTGCCTCTGAAGCATCTTTCTCTGTAGACAGCATTGTGTTTCAACAAACTCACTACTTCTGGTAACACAGTAGGTACAGATGTCCCCACGCAGGTACTGTCAGCAATCATAGAAAGTCATTTTATATATTGGTACAGGACGGCCAGATACAGCTCAGGATGCTGAAAAGTGTTCTTGAGGAACAATGTCCACCAGCAGAGCTAGTAGCCAAAAAGCTTCTATTCCCCTTGTAGCTATCAGAACAGGCAATCTCAAATTTCTGAAATTCATCTTTTCCTACTAATAACCCCTCCATGCCAATGTGAGTGTTTCCATTCACTGCTGAAGCACAGCATAGTTTGAAGTATCTGGTAGCACTGCAGAAAAGCTGAAAAAGGACAAAGCAGCTATGTCTTCTATGACTATAATACCTCAGTCACTCCTTTACCCCTTCTGTGAGTGCCTCTCCAGCTGCTTGTATGCACTCTTTCTCAGTGGGTCCTTCCTCCTGGAAAGTGATGAAGGTTCTACTGCTGAGTTGTCTTTCCAACCTGCCTTTCAGAAACACAATGCTGAAGTCCTTGCACAGCAAGGGTTTCCCATCTACCACCTTCCCTTTTAACCTGCATAACTGCAAATACTGGCTTATGGATCCAGGGGAATTTCAGTGCCTTTCCCAGTGCATCATCCAACATTTAGCCATCAGTCAACTTTAGCCACATTCTTGCCTTGCTTTTAGCAGGTGATAAAGAAAGCAGGTGCTTCTATTCACGGTACTGATATAGCATTGATACACTTGCTGGAAGGAGTGACTCAAGCTAAACAGAACAGTTCAAATCCTGGTAGCAAAGGAGGCAGGTGACAATGGAGACTGGCCACCCACATCAGTGTCCAGCATCCAAGGAGGCTCACAGTGACCACAATTAAATCGACCTTGATTAAAACTAGCATGGACAGCTTTTTTGTGCTGCAGTCAGACCTTAGCAGACATGCCTGAAGACTCCTGTATTTTAGATTGCAACTCTACTTCTTCAGAATTAAAAGTTAATAGTAAATTAAAATAACAGTTATATATAATATGTGATCCTGATTACTCAATTAACCAGCAGAGATTAAAAAAAAAGACTGGAGATCTGAAAGAGCACCCCTGAGTAGCAGCATGAAGCTTCAGCTGATGTAAACTGAACCAACCTTCTGTTAAGAATACACAGAATTTTTAATGTTGTGTTGTTTGTAGTTAATATTTAGGAAGTGAGGGACAAAGAGGTTTGTGTGATTTCAGTGCTATGAATGAGTGTTAAGACTGCTGGCCAGATCTTCAGCCACTGTTCTCAGTAATGCCAGACACAGAAAACAAAAGCTATAGAGTGTTTTTTTTTTTTTTTTTTTTTTCTTTCTTAATCAGTCTGCATTTCTTTCTCTTCTACTTCTGGTTTCTGAGCTGCAGGTTATGCTTGGAGTATATTCTCAAGGTTTTTCTAAAGTTATGGAAGTTGGAAACTTAAACAAATTAAAACTGTGTAGCTTAATAATCCATAAAACAATCTTTTATAACAGCACCAGATACTGTGAGACTCCAGACTGCTACTTCTGGTGTCCTAAAACCAGTATCAATACAGAGGAACTAACTTCACCCTGGAGACCGGTTTAGGGTCTGGTCCTGTGTTTAGGGAAATAATTGAGCCTCTGAAAAATTGCCATTTTTAGCTCCATTTGATTCTTTCTGCCTGTCAGTATTCTCTGAAATTACTGGCTGTTATCTGCATTGGGGCTTTCTGATCCAAAGTGCAGTAAGGGAATAGCAGGCCTCAAGAAAACTTGAGCAGAATACCTCTATAAGAAACTGTAAGCAGCAGAGTCCATGTTAACATTAAAAATACTTTTCTGCCATTTCCTTTGGAGACTCAAACACTGTTGGTCAGAAGAAATTCCTGATCACATCTGGACTGGTTGTGATAATTGTGGCTGTGTCTAGCCATTGTTGGATTCATTATCCTGATGTATTATTTAGAAGACTCTGTTTATATCAATGGGCAGATAAAAGGAAAATTACTTTTGCAGAAATGACATACTGAATATTCTTCATAAGTTTTGAGTTTCAGCTCTGATCTGCCTGAAAACAACAGGCATTTTGTCACTGTCATCAATGGCACTAGTATTAGGCCTTTTAGGCTATGATGTTTCTTGCTACATTAAACATCTGCCATTGACATAATCCTATAATTAAGGTGATAAATTAGAATTTGGTGCTTGAGAGATCACTTCACCCCACTAGAATGGAATTACATAGGAGGGGCCCGACAGGAGCCCTCTCTCCTTGGAAAGCCTTTACTTTGTTCTGCTGTTCAACGCTGATAAATGTCCTCTGTTAAATCCTGTGTGTTTATAATGGCATCAGATGCTGTTGCAAATCATTGAGGGAGCAGATTGTGAGGAATTCAAGTACCTAACTCTTGCTGATGCCCTTAGCAGTGAAGCATCCAAGCATCTTCATAGATCTGAGCCAAACTGCTGTGCCAGAATGCAAACAGAGGAATCTTTAACCTCAGACATTGCAGCAACTTGCTGGTTGTGGACAGTCCTCCTTTCAGTCTCTCAGACCCCACAGGTTGTTTGTGCTTATTGCTCTGGAGTGTGTTAGACTCCCAGAGGCACAGAGCAACATTACTAATTCATACTAATCACTCTGAAAATAACCAAAAAGCCTTGGAAAAATACCAGCAAGGAAGCAATGGAAAAGCACAACTGTGCTATCTGCACTTTCAACCCTGCAAACGTACCAGATCACAGTGAAAATCTCCTTTTTAATGAAATCTGTTGACATAACTTTGTAAGCACCCTTAAGGATGTCAAAATTTCCCGCTCTCTGTAGTGAAGACATCTCACATAGAAGTAATTCATGTACTTTCAGGCAAGAAGTGATTAATTATTACCATGATTATGTTTATTATTTAAGTGAGCATCTAGAACATCAGTTCCAGGAGTTGGAGGTTGATGTACAATTGAATGTCACTGCTAAGTTGGATTTTGTGTATTAGATTAAAATATTCAAGGTAAGGAGGATACGTAGTGGAAGAAAGTGCTTCTCAAAAGGATGAACGGAGAATAAAGTCTATGAAAGCAGCCCAATTCAAAAGCGTTTGCCAA
The DNA here is from genome assembly GCA_024611175.1 of Megaceryle torquata. Classification (NCBI taxonomy): domain Eukaryota; kingdom Metazoa; phylum Chordata; class Aves; order Coraciiformes; family Cerylidae; genus Megaceryle; species Megaceryle torquata. Next base: position 17,367 of record JANIJG010023631.1, read on the forward strand.
AAGAATCTCTTAAATCAGAACAATCCAAGTCTGATAAAAAATTAATAACGAAAACCAAAAGGGGACATCTGTTAATGAAAGATGTGCCTGTGTTTGATCTCTGTTTTTTTTGCTTTATGCAAAAGTTACTGGATGAGACTGAACATGCTGACCATAGAAGAGGTCACGATAGTCTCTCTTATCCTTAAGACAAGTGAATATACCAGTCTGTCTCTGTTCAGGTATGTAAATGTGAGAAAGTGATGTTTACAGTTTGATTTCAGGCCACTGTAAGTAAAGAAATCCAGACACAATGACACAAAGACAAAATAACTATTTACATCAGCAATTATTTGTTTAACCTTCGGGCAGAACTCAGATCAGTTTAAAGTCATTTATACACAGCTTGACACTGGGATGTCTGGCATAGGTCTGGACTGTGTGGTTTTGTAACTTCAACGTTTGTCTATTTCTTATCTTGTTCCCTTTGAGTATTTGCTGCTCTTGCTATGGGTAACAGAAACAGTGTCCTTAAATAGCCAACAGCAGTCTAACAACACAAAGCTTCTCACTGACAGCAATGGAATAATACCTTCCTGGCATTACAGCTTAATGGCCTAGTTTGCTGTGAGACAGGAATATAGCTAATTTAGTGTGCTTTGGAAGGAAGGTTAAGGAAGACCTGAATGTAAAACCTGGTCACTCTAAAATGAAATTTACTGGAATCAACAGAATAGGAAGAGACTACCCCATGGCAAAAATCACTTTCTGTCTTCTTGGAGACCAGGAAGTAACAACTACTGAAGAATTGGTTGGCATTGCTAATACCTGTATTTTAGGGTCTGACAAAGATGAGCCTGAAACTGTAAATTTATTGGAGGTCCCTGTACCTTTGCCCCAGTCCAGAATTACTAATGTTAGGCAGCACTCCCTGTCATCAGTCACATGCACATTTGGGCATTGATAGGGTGGTAACAGACTTGGAAAAAAGAGGTATTATCATTCGTGTGAATTGTGCCTATAATTCTCCTGTCTGGCTCGTGAAAAAGCCATCGGCTTACAGCTGATTTCAGACGATTGAATGGCAATGCACCTTTAACTGTCACAGTGCCAAACACTGAGGAATAGATGGAGAAAGGATGGAGTGTGATCATTCCAGGACCTTTCTGCCTTCCTCACAAGGGTACAGTGCTGCCTGCAGGCACTGCCCAGAAACCTACCATACAAAGGCCAACTGGTGCAGTTAAAATGCCTCTGACTGGGACAATGGTATGAGATGGGTAGCACCTTATGCTTCAAAACTGTGGGGGGCCATAACTATCATGACTTTTGTGTGCGTTTATATGATGCTTTATGAAGGGCATGTTTGCACCACAATCTGAGCACACCCATATCCTTACAAGAAGCATCTTGTAATGGGATATAAAACATAACAGCTTATGCTGAATGAGTAAAGGGAACTGGCAACTTTATGTGAATTTTATTGTACTTCATGAATGTGTTATGTCTATGGACCCTCCTAAATGGATCTCATTTTTAGAATGTATTCATCAGAATTATTATTTGCACCCCAACATTTGGTATGGACTTGCTCAGATAGCTATATTTATATTTCACCTACATATTTTGGCTTATAGTGCATGTTAGAAATGCCTACTCTGTATCCCTATTATTTTCCAGTAGAGCTTGCTAGATATGTGGTATTTAAGATCTAAGCTCTGACATGGCAAACAAAATGATGGGCATTATCAGGCATAGAATATCCTGATTATTTTTTTTTTTTTTTTATTACAGAGAAAAGCTCCTGCCACAGGTGATAAATTCCAGACACTTTTTTCAGTTGCTCTTGTGCTGCTGGCACAGGCAGCGGCACACAGCTCGGCTGCAGGAGTGTCACCACAGGCTGCAAGGAAAGGAGGGAAATGCTGGAGCATACACACGTGGTGAGGTTGTTTGAGGTGTGCAGGAGCCACTAGCCAGCAATCATGAGGTGGTTCACTTCCCAGTAGGGCTCATGCTGGTTGTAGCAATACAAACTGCACCCACCCGTGCGTACCATCAGCACTCTGCCTGGAGTCCCTCACACTGCAGGCTCACAGGAACCTCTGAGGCAGCGTGAGGGTAGGTGACACGGTCATCCAGCATCTTGCCAATTCCCTGACAACACTGATCCTCCCAAAGCTCAACTGCTATGGTCAAGTGATTACTGGAGAATTCTGTATTTGGGGAGTAAGTTATCCTCTAACTCTGTGGCTGCAAAGCAGAACCTGAAGAGAGAGCATAGGGCAGAGAAGAGAAAACCTCAGACTACTTTCCATAGATTACTCAAATCTTGTAACAACTGCATTTACAGCCAGTGAGAATCTAGGCCAGGTTCTCTCCTCCTACATTGTTCCCATGCCGAAGAGTCTTCCTATATGCAGCTAGTTTTTCTACTGCAAACTGTACAATTTCCAGGTGGTACTCAGACTGCCCAAAATATTTAATTTCTGCATAAACTGCTTTTGGACTCCTCACCACAGAATTCTGTGCTTCTCCACTAAAGCCCTGCCTCAGTAACTAGGCCTGCTAGTATAGACACCAAAGAGAGCTGTAAGACTTGTAACAAGATGAGTCCCTAAAGCTTGCTTTCATCTCTCCTTCCCACCCTACCAGGGAAGAGGAGGCTAAACACTGAAATCCCAAGGATAAAAAAAAAAAAAAATGAAAAAAAAGCAAACCAACCCCCACCCTAGCAATAGCTATAGCCCATAAACAAAACACAGGACTTAGAGCTTCTACAATGCATTTCTTTTCACATGTGAAAACTGACCATTGCAGGACCTTAGGATCCAGCCTGCCCCACATCAAGAAGCTTCACAATTACCAGGTAAAAAACAGCATCACTAAACTGGTTTCCACAAGCAAACCAGCAAAAGACAATGACACCCTCTGGTGCTTCCTATCAGGATAACCAGCCTGCCTATTATGCACCACAATTAACACAGGGGCTGCAAGCCAGGGATGCTGACATCATATTGCTTTACTCACATTGCTCCATACAGGTCAATTTACCTGAATCATGCAGATTTCACTGAGAGCACCATACCATCCTAGGCTCCTTAAAATACTGCACTAGAAAGAGCTAACCCACTATGCTAACTAACTCACCCCCCCACCAACAGCACAAACCAAAAAAAAAAAAAAGAAAAAAAAGTCCTCCCTTATATACACACAGCCAGGTTCAAGGGGCTGTGCTCACACTCACCTGTACAGGCCAGGAAGGTGGGTTTTTCCCCTCCCTCTTTTAAAGCTGTTTCTGCATCAGCTGATTTCAGTGTAAATTCCCTCATGTATCTCCACAACAAAACCAATTAATGTGGCATTAAGGGGAGCAGAAGAAAAAGCCAACTCTAGCAAGTCATTATTTTGCATGAGGAGGATTCATGGAGGCTTCGGGACAGTACTTGTTGGCTCTTCACATCTGATTAATTCGTTTGCAAAGCTTTGCTTCAAGTGGAGCTTTTTTGTGATTTATTTCTAATGTATTTTCAGAAATGTAGCCCTGACCTGCTGGTGCAGACAGGAATGGCATTGAAATAGGCTGTGGTTTAGTTCACAGTATTTATTTACTACTCTTGTAGGGAACAGCAGATTACATTGTTTGTGATGCTTAATTTTAGTTAAGTGTGCATTTGTATGTAAAGAGAGCCTTCCCATGTGTCACTGAACACTCATGATTACAGTAGAAATATTTTCCCCTGATTGTATGTGGTTTTCATCTAATTATTTCCCTATCTTTGTAGCTTTGCCACTCTGTCCCTGCCTTTGATTTTCACCAGCAGAACTTTCTGGTTTTCCTTTGGTTGCAAGTAACTTGTTCTTTGGGGGTCTTTTGAGTTTACTAATGTGTGACCTCAGAAATACTTGTAGGTACTTCCTTCAAGTTAAGAAATATCAAAAAGGAAAAGGAATCTTATTGAATAAGATGCACAGGAACATGTATATGTCCCCTGAGTACCAGCTGTATGGATTCCAATGGCATGTATTTTGAGTAATATATTTTCTCTACTATTTCCTAGTCTTAGCCTAGATTCTGTCATGATCATAAACATTGATTTTTTAGAGTAGCTAGATGAGTAGCTTGCCCAACACACTTTTTGACTGAAATGTGAATCTCTTCAAAACAGAAATACACAACACTTAAAAAAAATTAAAAATCACAGCATTAAAAAGTCTATCCTGTAGAAAGAGAAAAATGAGGAGTCGTGACTGACTCATCACAAACACACTCCACTGCTGGCATAGTAAAGAGCTGTACAAATAAACACAGTTTATATGTATATAGATATAGAAATAAGGTATGTAAATAAACACAGTAAATAAAGTCAAATGATTGACACTATCTTTGCAATAAAAAGCCATAGCACAGAAAGGGTAGAGAAGGGTGAACTTCCTCATAAGCTGTTTTTTAAAAAACACCAAGACCACTAAAAAATACCAGTAACTGCCAGGTCATATACTGTGCAGTGACAGTATTTTTCTGTGTCAATGACCTAAAGTATTTTGTTTAGAATTCAACCTCTAAATTATATAAATGCAAGGTTAATGGATGTGTTCAAGAAATCACGCTGGGCTGTACCCATGTGCTGTAAATTGCCCCTTAGGTGCTGCCAATGAGGTTTCCTGCCCTCAGCACCCCAGGAATGCAGCTGAGATCCCTAGCTCATCCCAGCAATGGGTGGACACAGTTTGATATGAGAGACCTGAGGTGCTGGAAAGGTCCTCAATGTTTTCAGGATTAAAGCTTCAGAGATAAAACAAGCAGTTATGGCTATTGGGCTATAGTTTGAGTGCAGATGTTTTCAGAAACAAGAAGAGTTCATAAAATATCTGTTGGGGTTGTGGAATTCATAAATGAGATTATATTTTTACATAAGGGGTTGCCTAGGGTGGGTATGATATTCATGATGTTTTTTCTAGCTTGCAGTTAACAGTGACGATACTGAGGGAGGCCCAACAAGTCTGGCTTCTCCCAGGTGTGTTGTAGCACCAGCAGGAGTTATGCCTCAGCAGAAAGTCAGGTAGGTCATGGAAAGTGTACAAAGGGATGGTGCTTCAGGCTTAGCTTAGTCTGGGTGATGTGGTAACTGCTGTTGGAGCACAGCTTGGTGCCTGGGGACAGGTGGGTGTTTTGTTAAAGGCAGTAGAGGATCACTGTTCAAGACTGGCTTTGGGACCTCTTCGTGGAGTCTTATCTCCACTTTCTAGCTCAGCAGATCTTTAGGGGCCTTGGGGAAGGTGAGGGGATTACTAAAGGAAGGCTGGTCTGCTCTATAACGTAGCAATAGACCATGATGATAAATCTTCCCCTTTGTTTAGTAAGACTGGGGGGGACAGCTGCTCTGAGTTTGTGTGGTCTTCTCACTCAAATGCCACCTCATTATTCAAAGTACACAGACTCAAGGCTCAAAGTTTTCCCTACTCCAGCTGCCTGAGCAAGCTAAGGGCTATGGCCAGCAGCTGGCTATGTGGTGTTAGAGAGTCCTCAGCAAGTGCTCTAGGCAGATATCACTCAGTCCTGGTGCCTCTGCTGACTCAAGGTTGCTGATGTTTGGCTCTGGCAGTTTTTCCACCCTCTTAAAATGACTGCAGCAGTTGTCCAGTCAGGTAGGACCCTGGGAGATTATCCACGGGGTTGCAGTCTGACCCACGACTTTGAAGGAAAATGTACATTTTCCTGCAAACCATGAGAACTCTGTGCAGGTGGAAAAAAAATCAGACATCTATAAAAGAAATATTAAAAATACATTGGGAACCAGCCCTGTTTCCTAAACTTTTATAGCTCTTTCTGACCACACATCCCAGTGCAAAAGCAGAATGCTCCCTTTGGAATTTTCACTGGCAGAGGAATGATGCTGCTGAAGCACAAATGTGAAAAGGTTAAAATGGGTGTATTTATGTAGAAATAATCTTAAGTGGATGCATGCGGTTGAAAACTTGGGGAAAATGAATCAGAGCACGTAATGCTTATTTGGACTTTTTTTTTTAATTTGAAAATCAAAGGGACTGAGAGGGTCTTCTGTGTTAAACTGAGCTCTGGAGTAGCCTGTGGATT
>JANIJG010023633.1:0-13917 GCA_024611175.1 Megaceryle torquata
GTCTGTCTTTTTGTGGGGTTTGTTTTTTGTTGTTGTGTTTTTTGTTGGGGGTTTTTTTTTTCTTCCTCCCCCCCCCCCCCCCCCCCCCCCAGTATACACAGGCAGAGAACAAAGGAGAGATTACTGTTCCCAGAGGAACTGTGGCAAGAGATGAATTTGTACATAAATCCAAAGCTGTGTGACACAGTGACACATCCTTACTGGTTAGAAACAACACTGTAACACAGACATTGCAGTGCAGCACTGTGGTGTCACAATAATCCATGGCACCTTTCTCTGCAGTCTGATTTTACAGAAAGATACTCCTGAAAGTCAGATCAACACCTGATAAAATTAAGAAAACCAGACTATCCCAAGTGTGACCGGACTGTTCCTCATCCCTAAGTGTGTTATTTAAGGTCAGATCACAGACAGCATCATGGGTCACAGCTGGGCAGATTTCACACAAGAAATAAACCACAATTTTTGGAAGATTGTCACAAAGACCCTAATCTGAATTTTAGCAACCACAATAAACCTGAAAGAGAATTTGCTCAACGCTGCCTGAATGTACTTGCCGTTAATGTATACGAAGTGGGGAAGTGGACATGCAATTTAGTTTTTCTTATGTCAGAGCACAATGATCTCCTCCTGTCATGTTAGAAATTACAGGATTACCATGGGGGTAGGGGAAGAAAAAATATATATAAATGGAGTACAAAGCTGATGATTGGTTGATAAAAGGAGCTAATTTCACATGAGAGAAATTTCATGGTAGTCAAATAGCAAGATTGACCTTCTATTTCAAATATAAATCCACAGATACAGATTTATTGGAATGCTTCCATGCTCATCTCTCATTTAACAACCTATCAGACAGAAAAAACAGAAAAAAACCCCAAACTGTCAAGTGCCTAAGCCTGAAATTGGTCTGGAACAGACCCTCCTGCGTGCCTGGAACACGGTGAAAAGGACTTGGGAGTACTGGTGGATGAGAAACTCAACATGAGCCAGCAGTGTGCTCTGGCAGCCCTGAAGGTCAATCGCATCCTGGGTTCCATCAAGAAAAGTGTGGCCAGCAGGTCAAGGGAAGTGATTCTCCCCCTCTACTCCACTCTCGTGAGACCTCACCTGGAGTACTGCATCTAGTTCTGGAACTCCTATTGCAAGAGGGACAGGGATGTGCTGGAGCAAGTCCAGAGAAGAGCCACGAGGATGATCAGCAGGCTGGAGCACCTCTCCTATGAAGACAGACTGAGAGAGTTGGGGTTGTTCAGTCTGGGGAAAAGAAGGTTCCAGGGAGACCTTCTTGTGGACTTCCAGTATCTGAAGTGGGCCTACAAGAAAGCTGGGGAGGGACTTTTTAGGCTGTCAGGCAGCAATAAGTCTAAAGGGAATGGATTAAAACTAGAGAGAGGCTGATTCAGGTCAGACTTTAGGAAGAAGTTCTTCACCACGAGGGTGGTGAAACACAGGACCAGGTTGCCCAGAGAGGTGGTGGCAGCCCCATCCTTGGAGATTTTTAAGACCAGGCTGGATGGGGCTCTGAGGAACCTGCTCTAGTGGGAGGTGTCCCTGCCATTGGCAGAGGGGTTGGAACTGGATGATCTTTAAGGTCCCTTTCCAACTCTGACAATTCTATGATTCTATGGAAGTATGATGCCTCTCTGCAGACCTTAAATCACTTCTCGTGCTATAGGCACTATCACCCCTGTGTTTAACCACAAGCACATTTCCTCCAAATCTCTCTCCATCTGTCCTTGCAAAACCTATTAACTACAGGGTTGTGAGGGTCTGACTCAGTGCAGAGTTCAGTCAACTGTTATCCATGTGCATCCAGGTAAATATGAGAGTTGCATGAAAGCTTGTTGAATGAACACACTGCAGTCGGTGGGGCTGCAACAGCATAAACAGGACCCACATTTAACCTGCCAAATTTAGCGTAATACTGCCACAATATTAAAAATGTCTTTAAAAAATACCCCAAACAATTGTATGTTACAAATAACCCTCAGTTATTACTAGAAGAATTGTCAATTAGCCACACAACGAAAATGTTGCTTTAGTTGCTTTAGTTACTACAGTTATTTGCTGTTCTAAGTACAGAGAAGTGCTGTCATCAGGAAGAGGACTTTCAACAGCAGTTATTCTTAAGTAGAACTTAGCTTAGAAAGTCTTAAAAATTAAATCTGAATACAACTGTTACAGCTAGAAAGTCGCAAGTACTGGTAAATTCTTCAAAAGATTTGTGGTTCTTGGGACTAAAATATTTGTAGAAGTAGGTTTGGGGTTTTTTTTCCTATTTTCTGTAATGCCATGGCTTGTTACAAGTCAGTAAGTGCAGAGAAACTGCACGAGTAGAATTCACTATTGATTTGGGCACAACTGCAGTAACCCCAACAGGGACTCAGGGAGTCACAGTGGGGGGGGAACGGTGGTACTAGACACAGTGGAGAAAGGGATGAGAGACATTTCTTCTGGGAAGTCAGAGGTGTCCCATGTTGGATCACAACAGTTTTTGCTAGCGCACTGTGAGAAGGGATCAGAACACAACCACACCCCAGCACCGTCCCACACGGGAATCCATTTTGTGGTTGGAAACCAAGTAAAAAACCACAGGTCTGACCCAGCGCACCCCGTTTTAGATTCAGCTCTTGATCTGGCCATCCTGGAGGGAATTTGTTCAGGGGTTAAGAGCAAATCACAAGTGGTTGTGTGGGCTACACAGGAAAGCAAGAGACCCACAGATACCCAAATTTTGATACCCAAATTTTAAGAGACAAATAACCATTATATAACAATGACCTTACTCAAAACAAGATAATTTGTGTACAAGCCTGATAAACGTTCCAAAATGTTACAATAAATAGCACACAGTTGTAAAAACAGTAAACAGTTGCATTTTCTGTGCTGCAGTACAGCAACAGAAAATAATCAGCTTCTCAAATCACAACCTGCCACATGTTGCAGCAGGAAGCAGAAGCGGCTGGCTCGCCTGCCTGGTAGGCACAGGCTGAAGAAGTAGCTCTGTGGTAAGACGGTCAAGGAAAGAGCACTGCAAATGACATTTTATTGTATAGATGATATCTTTTTCTCTTGTAAATCATCTTTCTAAAGTAGTTAAGTGTGAGTTTTAGCACCTATCAGTTAATATCATTAATTAATACATTAAGATAGACTTTTCTCTGTTAAAATTGCCATTTTTTAAAAGGTAGACCTGGACTGACTTGTGCAGTGACTTGCTGGGGGCTATGTTTGGAGGTATCCTTGCAGATCCACCCTTCAGTTTCTCATTGTCAGAGGAAAGCTGGTTTTTCAATGGAACATTTTTCATCTTGAAGTTTCCAATCGTGCATAAGTTAAACAAGAATTTACAGGGGAAGATTCAAGTAAAAGTGATCCATTTTAATGATCCGAACATTTTGAAAGGTAAAGAGATGGCTCTGTAATTAACTAATTTTGTGTAGAAAAAAATGGTATTCACATGGGAGCACCGAATGATAAACGTAATTTTTGTTTGGTTGGTTTTGTGTTTTGTTTGTTTTGTTGGGTTTTTTTGTTTTGGTTGGTTGGTTGGTTGGTTTGGTCTGGGTTTTTTTTCTTCTCAAGTTGCTTTTATACAAACTAGAGCTATCAGCACTATCAGTAAAAGAAAAAAATTAATCTTTCCTGTAAAGGATCAACCGTGGTATGGGACAAGGGTTTTCAGATAGTAAATATGAGAATGGAACAGCTAGAGAACATACAGTACTACTGACTGTAGGGACAGCTGGAATTGTTACTAATCTTCGGCTCACCAAAAATATACAAGTTTTAAAATGGAAATCTAAGGCACACAAAATACCATAATGATTTGATGTATACTGTATATTACATAGTCAAGAAGCATAAAACTGCTGGTACAAAACGATGGCATAATATTGTTTTTGTTTTATTACTATTTACAATCCCTTCATATCCTCTATTTGAACTAATACTAAGCTTTCAACTAAAATTTGCAGCATACCCGGTTTTTACAAATTTACTTAAAATAGGTAAGGTACAAAGAATGGGTTCAATTTGGCCATTCTCTGCCATCACCTTTTTTGTTAATTTTGACAGGAATCTGTAGAATTGAACCCAAGGTCGTTACATAGTGATTGCTACTGCAGAGCTTGCTCCTGCAAACACTGCATGTGGTTTATAGAGGAGAGCAGGTGCATTGACCTACAGCCACATTTAAGTATTTGTAGCACCAAGGTCCTAACTGGCACTGTGTTAAAAAGACAATTTATGTACTTTTCGTACCAAAACTGTAAATATAGCGCTTACAGTTCAACTTTTCAAGGAAAAAGCACCTTGTCTAGTTTTGAAATAAAGCAGATCTAGATAGTTCCTATTCCTCTGTTACAGCACCACTACATTATAATATTATCAAGTATATTATTAGTATATTTTCACACTGGAAAACTCTGACCTCGATATACCTACAGGTCACCCATCCAGGAAGGATTCCGAGGCAGAATTAAGGTACAGCTTCATCTCTGGGGCATGATCCTGCAGCATTCAGTCACGAAAGGAGTCCTGTCCCGAGCGGTCCTCCTGGCTCTGACCGGGCAGGTATGGCTACGCAGAGCTGTTCTCATGGAAGAAGTTGCAGGATGAGGTCGGTCCTTAGCTAACATTGTCATTTGGTAATTGGTTTAAATAAATAAGTTTTGAAAAGAAATACACAGGAGAGGAGAATCAGAAAGAAGAGTGGGATGCTACAGTATTTAAAAGCAATGGAGTGTCTGGTTTTCCTCTGGTTTAGCAGATACTCATTTCATGATATGTCACTTTCTGAACAGAAACGGAGAATATAAAATTTCGTATGTTTGGAAGGAAGAATACAACCCTTTCTACACGAAATGGATATATCACTTGGAAAATTTACAAAACATTTTTGTAAAAAACCTGAACTTAGAAAGCTGGCGAATATTACAGATGTTATTCTTAATTAAAAATTTCCTTTAAATATTAGAAATTTCATACTTTTCCAACACTTCCTTTGTATTTTCCCCAAATTAATTATGTTGTGGGGTTTTGTTTTGGTGTTTTTTTGTTTTGTTGGTTTTTTTGTTGTTGTTGGTTTTTTTTTTTTTGGTTTTTTTTTTCTCTCTCCTTTTTTTTCCAGAATAGAATAAGGCAACTCTAGGGGGTACTCTTTTAATCCCAAAACAATCCTACCCCTGAGGCATTAGGAACATTTGGTTGTCATGTTAACTTATAATGCTCCAAATGAATGAGACTTATGCACTTATTGCTCAAAGAAATCATAACAAATGCTGCCTTTAAAAACCCAAATAATATTCCTAACTCCCAATAGCAACACACGTATTGACACGTCTCCTATTTCACTGTTTGTACACTCTCTTGAAAATAATAAAATGTTTCTGTATTTCATAACTGTTGTTTATATGCAACATAAAGGGCAAGTCTAAAAACAATCACATATGCTATTAGCATACATACTGCAGCTGTAACAATATGGAACTCTACACAGCAAGAATAAAATGATTTCTCCTGGAGAGTATGCACAAACCTTAGACAATATGATCCTTATACTATACTATTTCAAGTTAATTTTAAAAATAGAAAGTGCTTTCAAAATATATATTTACAGCTTAAAAACAACTTCCAGCCATCGTGACCAATAACTTCATTTTATACATAATGACAACTCTAGAGAAAAAAAAAAAATCATTGGTTTTCTAAAAGATTTATCTGTAATTTGGACTATATAGCAATGGTTGGAAGTTGTTAAAGCAATGGCACCATGAAGTAATAATTCAGCTTATTTATTTTTAACTGTTCGATGTGGTTAAGCACCAAGAGCTGTGTAGAGCTATCACTGTATAACTTGATTTAACACCATAAAATGCGAACCTGTTAAAATTCCTAGAAATGATTTCTGTAGTAAACAGACTTGATTTAAAGCACCAAAATATAAATTCCTAAAGGTAATAAACTGAATGATTCAATCAAGGTTAATAACCTAAACAAAATCTTTTTTAGAATGTATTAAAACTATACAACTTTTTTTTTTTTTTTTTTTTTTGCTTAAAATGTGCTTGAGCACCACCAAATGTTAAAGTCACAGTTTAAGAAATCCCCCCCCCCTTTTTTTACCTCAGCCTTAAAATGGTTGAGATGAGCAAATAGTAAACGACACGAGACTTGTTCTTTAACAGCACCTTAAAGAAACACTGTGTAACACTGCACCAAGAGGAGGCATTTGATACCCAAACCTATACCCAATGGTTGTAAGGCCCTGCGACTCGTGTAAGGGCGTAAGAAGATACTGTTATGACATTATCCTTAGTTACTGTTAATGCTCTGCGTGATGGAATTTGATTGAATTCATTGTCTTCATAAAAAATATCTCTGTTTTCACTCGTTTGCTTTGTTTTCCTGCTGCTAGAGTTTAGTTCAGTATTTTCCGTTCCTAATCTTTCTGCTTCTTTTTCTTTTTCTTTCGCCCTCTCTGCCATCTTTGCTTCCCACATGGCTAAACCATGTTTTGGCTCATTTAAATTTTTGTGTTGGTAAAAAACTAAAGAAATTCTCGTAGGATGGTTGCGGTTGGGTTTTTTAATAGGTGTGGTAGCATGGAGTTCACGTCTTGCACATTCAATCAAGATAGAACCGTGAGAAGGTGCCACAGCAACTCCACCAATGTCATCATCCAAAAAATTGTGTTCGCTGTCTGACCACAGTTCCTCAGCTTTTTCTTCAGCATCAGTCGGTTGTCCCAGTGCACTGTTTTGCTTTCCATCAGCACAGTCAAAATCACACATCTGTTCTTGATGGGAGCTGCCTTTTTCCACTGGGGATCCGTGGGAACAGTCGGCTTCGTTTCCGACCACATCCTTTGCCGGGGAGCTTAGTGGTACTGGCAAATCACAAGAGCTGATCATCTGTGAAGAAGGAGAACTGTCTAACTGAAGCTGACAATTCTGCTTGTCTGGCTGATGTTCAAGTATAGTGGGCAGGGGGTCTTTATGGGCTGGGGGGCCTGGCGCAGTGACCTCTGGAAGAATTGGTGGCACACCATTCACCTTATCATTCAGCAAAATTCCAGTATAATCTTTGACCGACACATCGAAGTTCTTACAATTAACGTAAGGTGTCACATGAGGTTGCTTACTACTGCATTCAAAATACCCGTAGGGAACTGAAAAATCTTGTTGAATATTGGTCACAGTTGTTATGCCAGGCTTATGTGCTAAAGATGAGTAAGGGTGTAAACTATCCACCTTGAAAGGGGAGGAAGCCGTATACTGTTTTAATAAAGAGCAATTTTTAGTAGTGTTTGAAGTATGTTTCATGGCATAGAGGTGATCAGAAGTCTCCATTTTGATTCCAGGTTTTAAAGCATCTGTTTTGTTCCCTACAAGAAATACACATGAAAGCATGAATACTTCTCCTCAGTTAATAAAATATACCTTATATTTTTGTCCTTGCTTTTTAATGAGGAAGCTCTACCTGACTACAGATTTTGCAAAATGGTTATTTTTATCTCTTTAGGAATATCTCCATGATCGTTAAGTACACAGATAAGAAACTTCCTGAATTAACCTTTACCAGACAGACTGTCGGTATATGAAACAAACAGGCATTTCACGGAGGGATGAATAAAATAAACAGGTAAAATGAAATAACCACTCAGCCCCACTTCACACAGCTCAGTTCTACGCGAGTGCTTCCCAGCAGCTGACTGCTGGCCATCAGCACCACTTGGGCTGGCAGGAAGCACTATGTAATTGTGCTAACTGTGATAACTGATGAAATTGAGTCTGTCTGAAATTAAACCTGTGAAACAATCTAAATTCTTGGCCGTCTTAGCCCCACGCTATGATCAAAGGAAAAAGCGTGTTTACAGATCTTGTCGCAGCAAAAAGTTCCTCAATTACACTGACTTGTGCATTAGCAAGCAACTACTCAGAAATTTCCTTTAAATTAAAACATAAAACTATCTGTCAATATACTCTAGGTAAATCTATCCTCCGGAAGCTGCACCATGTGATTTGGCCGTCTTCCACCTAAGTGCCAAACATTAATTATTTCAGCTCTTTGTGGAAACATGCTTGTTCAATTTATGTCAGCTCCCTAATCAATTTCCAGTCCTGGCCCCCTGCAGTTGTGCTTTTCTTGTGGAACAGTCTCCTCAGATGACTCATTCTTGTCATGGCTAAGTTAAATCCAGTGTCCACTGGAGTCATGGAAAAGAATTCCATCCACTTTGATGGGCTTTGCATTATGCCCTGAAATTGCTTTACATGTGTTTTGCTGGCAAACTGGCACCCCACAAAGAGCTCTTCCAGTCTCATAAAAGACTGTCTCTGTCAGCGTTGTTTCTTTGTTTCATAAATACACAGAACATTTAATTGCTTTACCAAATACAGAAGAACCATTCTTTCTTCTATTCTGTCTAATAACTAAACCTAATAATTTATAAATGGTGATGGACCAAAAAAACATTAATAAGAATGCAAAAAAGGCAAAGTGGGATAAACGACGGACACAATAGTTAGCAGACAAATACACAAGTTGTGCAGATGCATAAGAAAACCACATCAACTCTTTGCAAACCTTTTCCATGAAATCAAACTCAGAGCATTTAATGTAATTAAGAACACCCCCTCAGATCAAGACCATACTCCAAAAAGTCTGAAACACAGCATTTGAGAATTGCACTTTCCGCCACCTCTGAAGAAAGACGGACATAACTCTGAAGATGTTTTAACAACCCCCAGCATTCTCAAAATGGCCAGAGCTCCAGCAAATTCTCCATCTCATGCCAGAAGCAGGGCAAGGCAGCAGAGAGCAAGAGAAATTCATTCAATTGTATTGGGTAGAGAGAAGTCAGTAATGGTTCAGGTAAGGTTGCACTGCTCCCCAGGAATACCTTCTGGGCACCTCCAATGGCAGCTTCTGGCTGAAGGGGCCACAAGTCTGCTGTGGCCAGCTGAGAAACTGTCTCAGAGTTGGTGGTTCGTCTCCTGTTCTATCCGATACAGGCCAAGAAGAATAGCTAGTATTTATGGAGACAAAAAGATATTTTCTGTCTGTAAAGTTTACGTGTCCAGAAGAATTTGGTTAAATGATAGGACATTACAAATAAGGATGTGAAGCCTCTATAATTTGTATTTCAAAATAATTTAGGATTTCAAAGGCTTTCAGTATTAGCACAAATGCAGAATTAACAGCTGTGCTGCTTGCTGTTGGCAAAAGGTGCTCGACAAGTGCACCCCATTTAATACACAGCATTTCTACAAAGGACTTGGCACAGTCAAGATTCAAGCCAAGTCTTCACGTACGCTCACTCTACACCAAAGCAACTTAATCTGTCTTCAGCACTCAGAAGGTCCTCCTCGCCACCATCTTTGCTGCCACATAAAGACAGTAAAGAGGACAAATCCCCCTCTGATCCCTTTTTAATCTCAAGTTCTCCATGTGGTGAGGACATGCAGGTTTAGAGGAGGCTCTCATGTTTTCCAGCTGGGGGATACTGCAGTGGCTCTGGAACGGGTCTCTTTCAGAACTTACTCCGTCCACGTAATGGGCAGCATGGCACAGCCAGCCCTGTGGCTCCCTCACAATCCTCCCAGGCTGCTCCAAAGAGCAATAGGCTCACACGGCCAAAGACGTGACTGAAAGTAATCTACCATCATTATCTCTTCTCATCTAATTGCATGTTCTCGATATTCGATATTTAAAAAGCCAAATTAATTTTGTAAACCCTTGCCCTCATTACTAAATTGAGTACTATATATTACATACACCATTTACCAATACCTTTGCCTTTGCAGGTGAACTGGAGCTACACATTCTTTTGTTCTTAATTCAGGAGCATCTGACTGGCTTAACATACCTTTAGCAGTACTTTAGTCACTACTTGCTTAAAACTACAGTCAGTATTTTTTTTTTCTTCTCCTAATATTTTGTCTCTCTTTTGTATCATTTTTAATACTGTGTCTTTTTTTTATGTTTAAATGGTGTGACCAGAATCGAATGCCACTATTACTATGAAGGGATCCTGATTTAGATCATCAGTTGTTTCCTCTAATTTACCACAAGGAGCCATCAACTGCTGGACAGTCCAATTTCAGCTCCTCTCTTGCCCAGGTTCTTTGAGTTTGTTTTCATACTAAGCCTAACAATCTCAGAGTAAAATTTTCCATTCCTCAGGACTAACACGATACCTGCCACTGGCAGAATGGAAAGAACCAAGGGATGACTGCTCCCCTGTAACTGCAAGAAGCCTGTACATACAACTCCAACACTGTAGCATTTGAAATCTGCAGTTTACAAATCTTTGTGCTTTACTGTGGGTTAGGGGCAGGGCAGCAGCAGTGTACCAAGGGCTTTACCCTGCCATCGCAGTATGACTTCAGCGAACACATGAAACGATGGGCAGAAACACTTGAAGTTATTTATCTCACATGGAGCATGTCACCTTGCCCTTTGCAAACCCAAACCTCCTCTGCCACTGCTGCCCCGTTAATGAAGCCCCTTGGAAAGGGTCCACGTGGCCAAAGGCAGCAGCATGTGCCAATTGCAGACTTGGGGATTAACTGACTGGACATCTGTTTTGAGGGATTCCGCTATCAAAACTCCCATGACAAACTCTGCACTTTTATGATAGAAACTAAGTATTTCTATTAATATTCTTATTTTTCCATTTCTGAACAACTTTCTCACTCATGAAAGTATTTCTTCCTCACTCTGGGACTTCCTTTTTTCAACAGCCCTTTTAAATTACTTTACCAAAATACTTGAAGTCCAAGTGTATTAATGTAAATTGCCTTGTTTACACGGTCATTTTATCATTTGTGCATGTTCAAGGAATAAAATTCCGTGTTCCTAAAGCATATGGCAAAACTCTGGATATTGTACCATTTGTTAAATGTTCTGATCCCAAAGCCGTGACGATTTGTAACTACACCGCCACACACAGGTAGGTTCATAACTCCATTTCATGTAAGGATTCCTTCCCAAATTAGAGCCCTCTAATGCTCCTAGGACTTCTAGACCACCCCAAACACAATGGAAGTTATTGAGGACTGCTTTGGTTATTGCTGGACATTGTCCTCAGCCCAAGGAGTCCTTTTACTTTTGTTTCAAAGCCTGGACTGCCTCCCCCAAATTTGCCTGTAGATTAACAGAATATCTTTCTAATTTCCTAGGGGTGTCAGTAATATGGCTTGGCTTGGTCATATTCCATCTGCTATATGCAATGTTTACTGTTTACTGGTTGCCCTGACTCCTCTGCTGAGACAAAGCAATGCAAAAGAGTGCAAATCACACTTGTGTCAAATGCAGTTATTAAAGTTTTTAAGATTTTATCCTCCTAAAATGCTTAAGTTCTAAATGCATTTAACTGTTACTCCTCCCCTTCGATCTACTACATATATCTGGATGTCTTTCAGGAAAGAAAATTCAAAATTATAGCAAGTTGGCTAATCTTGCTCTCTCCTGCTAAAAGGTGGATAGGCTATGCTCCAATTCCTTTTATTAATTTTTCCCCTCTAATCAGTCACGTCCATTACTTCCTCCACCTCTTCCTTCTTTTCTACTTTTCATTACTGCAAATTCCCATCACACAGTTCTGTCCTCTGAAACACCAGTCTAAAGCCTGACCCCAGGTACAACAGTACAGATCAAAAGCACCTCCTCACATCTCAGCCAAGCCAGGCTTCTACTTTGCACAGACACATATCACAGCAGACGACTTTGCCCATAGTGATCTCCTTGGAGCAGAACAAACACGACCCCCCTTCTACCCAGCTGGTGATAGCAGCACTGCCTTATTGATAAAAGCCGTTTGGTTTTTTCCCCCCAAGTCTCTTGCTTTCAGGAGTGTCTGTGCCATTGACAGGGAATTATCATCAACTCAGACTCTGAGAAAGCCACTGTCTTTCACAGGAAGCGGCTAACACAGTTCTTGGATTTTCAAATGACAGACATTCATGCGATAAACGTTCCTACAACAGTATTTCAAGATGATCCTACTGCCATTATTTATTACAATGAGGGAACTTGGAAATATTTCACCGGTGCTCACACACCACCACAAACTTATTTTTGGGCAACCACCTACTTTTTTTTTTCCTGTGCCAAGAGAAAATACTGACTACAATTACTTGCTCATTAGCCCCTAAAATGCAGAATATACAAGCACTTGATAAAATCTAGTTTTCAGGACCTTTTCCTTCCTTTCCTGCAGGTAAAAGGCAACACTGTATCAGAAGAGGCCAGCAGAATTTAGAAAGCACCACTCACCTAAACACTGCAAAGTGTTGCCAATGTTTTCTGGGGCTTCAGTTTTCAGCTTTATTGGTGTTGAGTATTTTTTCTCTATCAGTGGCTGCTTTTCATTTGGGGTCCTCCTTGTGTCTGGTTTCTTTTTCTTTGTAGCTCTGAGAGGCTCAGCTAACATTCGCACTTCTCGGGGAAAAGCTTTGAGCACCTGTATGGCTCCAGCTTTTATCTTAGCTTCCAGTCCCTCTTCGGTGCCAAATTCATCTGTCTGCGAAATTTTGTAAAGAGGTAACACATGGAGCTGTTCATCACTGGGAATCACCCCCACTCTCCGGTTATCTTCCTTTGTTAGTGTACAGACCTGGCAAGAACAGAGACATTTACAAATACAACTGCATACATAACCCACAAAAGTTATTTAAATATTTAAGCAGTCATCCTCAACTTCATTGTTTTCTTGTATTTTATGGTCTCAGTGCTATGGGTCTTAAAAATGCAAGGATCTAACAAATATTTTGGCATGTGATGATGCAGGAAAGTTGTTGGTACTTGAAGAATAAGGTCAAGGCACATATCTTGGGACAGGAAAAATGAAACTTTGGCTCCACTTCCACTACCCACAAACATTTGTCACCTTGGTAAATAATCCGAGCTGTCACTATATTGTAAATTTCTAAGCACCTTTTTTTTGTGTGTTAGACTTCTTTGATTTGGATTGAACAAAAAGTTTCTAAGACATGGAACTGGTGTGGGTTTGTTTGTTTGTTTGTTTTTTCTTTTGGCTGGCAAATGAAAAACAAACCCAACCCAACCAGCTCCTCATACTGCTCTACATCTGCAGCAAATCTCAGCTCTAACTGCCCCCCCTTTAGACAGACTTCTGTAAATTAACACCCTTCCCCAACGTTGCCTGCTTGCTGTAACAAAGTCACAGGACCCAGCAACTGTTTGGCTCCTCTTAGGCCACTGATCTACAGCGAATTGTGAGATTCTGGATCTGAGAAGAGAATGCTAGTTAGATCCAGTCTGAT
The DNA here is from genome assembly GCA_024611175.1 of Megaceryle torquata. Taxonomy (NCBI): domain Eukaryota; kingdom Metazoa; phylum Chordata; class Aves; order Coraciiformes; family Cerylidae; genus Megaceryle; species Megaceryle torquata. The sequence continues at coordinate 13,296 of JANIJG010023633.1, forward strand.
AAGGGCACAGCAGCAAAGCAGATAAATATTCAATTTTAATGCAACAGTTTGTTTATTATATTTTTTCCGAATCACTTTTGAATATTTGCAGCACTTAAAATTTTCATCATTTCCAGAGTCGCTGCCATTACCAACGCCAACCCCTTCACCTTAACAGCAGCACTAAAACCAGCAGTATGGTTCCTGCTTTCATTCTGAGCTCTCCAAGGGATGGCGACAGTTTCATGTGTACGAGCAAGCGTACAAATAGTAGCAGCATGTACGTTTGTATTGATTGCAGACTGATGGCTTCCATGACAATACACTATGTCACTAGAAAGCCATGCGTCAATGCCATGGCTTAGTTAAGCTTCTACGTCACAGGGTGTTACTAACTATACACATTTCACAGGAATTTGAGAGCCATCCAAGGATGTGATGATACTCCCTAAACAGAAACATTATCGTTCCATCCTTGCATAGGCTGAATGCGATGCCTGTTGCAAACAATTAACCCAGTTTCCCAGAATCTTGTCACTGTGATGAGTATTTCAGAGGAGAAGAGTAATATTATTTGGGGGGGGGGGGGGGGGGAAAAAAAAAACTTTTTTTTTTATTTTTTTGCGCCGGTTTTGTCATAAAG